>JADRCD010037421.1:0-24767 GCA_019843815.1 Montemys delectorum | reverse complement strand
AAATGGAAGTAGCAGGAAGTACTTTTCTTTTGAGAAAACCCTTCACAACACATAAAAATGATTAGACAGCACTGTTTCATATATATATATATATATGTATATATATATATACCTTTCATATATATATAGCTAGAATATATGTTATATGTGTATAATATATATATTATATATATATACCTGTTACGTTTCCTGTCTCTGTTTCTTATTTTTCTTAGTATAAGATTCATTTTTTTTCATGAAGATGCCATCCCAGCTATTGATTACTGTCTGTGCATTATTTTAGTTACTATATGTTCATCTTTTCTATGTCTTTGAATCTGAATTTTATCTCTTAAAGGCAGTGTAAAGGCTAACAGAAAGGGAAGCTCAATGCTAGATCATTTGCCTGGTGTGAACAAGACCTACCCTGTACAAAACAAAACTTAGACCCATTTGCACACATAACTCAGCTCCTGGGCTGGGGATGAGGCTCAGTGGCACAGTGCTGCCTAACATGAACCCCTGCCTAAGGCCCTGGGTTCACTTCCCACCAATGTCTCAAATGGGGTCATAAACCTGACTGTGAAACCTGAAGCTGTAAGATTTTTGAATAAAAAGCAATCATGCCCTTAGATAGGTAGAATATAACCACAAAAGGGGGAATTAACTGAAATTAAAATTTTTGTGTTTTTTAAAAGATACCATTAAGAAAATGAGAAGATGGTCGTGATTCATGTATCTAATATAGATCATATTCTGGGATTTATAAAGATTGCTTACACTAATAGTAGACAAAAAACTTAACAATTTAACAAACAGACCAAAAATTTGAAGAGACAGAGTTTAAAGATGGTATGCAAATGGAGCTAGCAAGACACCCTGCAGGTAAAGGTGCCTATCTCCCAGTCCAAAAGACAAGCTCCATCCCTGGGATTCATGTGGAAGAGGGAGAGGACCAACCCCTGAAAGTTGTCTTCTGCTCTCTGTGTTTGTGTTGTGTCAAACATGTACCCACACACAAACACAACACAAATAAATACACAAGTAAACTAATAAATAAATGTGTCGACAGGGCTGGGGTATAGGCCGATGGCAAGGAGCTGGCCTAGCACATGTCAGGTTTGAGTGCCAGCACTGAAAAGAAAATTCAGGATAATAATGCACAAAAGAACTGAAGGTCAAAACTGTAGGAAATCTAGGGTCACGAGAATGGCAGTAATAAAGATAATCCTGGCATTAGTGCAGAGACAAAAGTTCTTTAACATTCCTGGAAGGCATATAAAGTGTTACAACCACTTTTGGAGCTGAACTAGTTGGGCAGTTTCTTAAAAATGTAAGTGTAGGACTTAAGCCAAGGTTCCTTCTATGTACCTGTTACAGAGGATGAAAACGCACTGCCCACTTGGTACTATTGCAGCGTTAGTCGCAACAGCCCAAGTGAAGGCAACCAAATACCCCTGACGTGTGGACTGGATGGATGGAATAGAGTGTCCTGTCAACGGGACATGTTCTAATCAACAGGAAGATAGATGGCAGCCACATCTGACCCATACATGATGCATTTCATTAAGTGAAAGAACCCAGGTAGAAAAACCTAGAGCGCTTATAACTCCATCTACAGTGTCTGCCTAGAAAAGCAAGCCTATAGAAAGTCAATAGACCAGAATTCTAGCCTAGGAGTGAGGCAGCTTTCCAGCTGTAGAATGTTCTAAAGCTGTAATTTGGCAATGCTACACATTTACAACATTTGTTAGTTTTATTTTTTAATATGTTTTGAGTGTTTTCACTGCATACAAGTGCACCACAGGGAGTCCACACAGAGCCCAGGCAGGCCAGGAGAAGGGGTCAGAATTACAGCCAGTTGTGAACATCATGCCAGGGTTGGAGACCAAACCCAGATCCTCTGCAGCAACAGCAAGTGCCCTTAACTTCTGAGCCATCTTTCCAGCCCCTACGACTTAGTCAGGATTTGTATTCCTGAACAAAACATCATGACCAATAAGCAAATTGGGGAGGAAAGAGTTTATTTGGCTTACACTTCCACATTGCTGTTCATCATCAAAGGAAGTAAGGACAGGAACTCAAGCAGGTCAGGAAGCAGGAGCTGATGCAGAGGTCATGGAGAGATGTTCCTTACTGGCTTGCTTCCCCTGGCTTGCTTAGCCTGCTCTCTTATAGAACCCAGGACTACCAGCCCAAGGATGGCACCACCCGCAATGTGCCCTCCCTCCCTTGATCACTAATTGAGAAAATGCCTTACAGCTGGATCTTATGGAGGCATTTCCTCAATCGAGGCTCCTTTCTCTGTGATAACTCCAGCTTGTGTCAAGTTGGCACACAAAACCAGCCAGTACAAACTACAACAAAAAAAATTAACACAACTAAGAGAAAGTATAAACTGAACTGCTAAAGAAATCTTATCTAGGATACCTATACCTTCAATTCAGTAAGAAAACAACTCCATCAAATAGAGCCACAAAATTGAAAAGACATCTCCAATAATAGTAACAGTAATAGTAGTAATAATAACAACAACAATAATAATGTCACTATGCATAGAAAGTAACTTTGTCACTTGCTATCGGTAACTTCACATTGAAATCAGATCTACTGAAATGGCTCAGTAGATAAAGGTGCTTGCTGCTAAACTTGATGACCTGAGTTCAATCCCCAGCACATAGATGGTAGAAGGAGAAAACTTATCTTTGAAAGTTGTCCTCTGAAACACACACACACACACACACACACACACACACACACACGAACACATACACATACACACAAATTTAATAAAATTAAAAAAATTAAATCCACAATTCACTAAATTGCCAAAGATTTAAAAAGACAGAGACACCAAGTTTGGGGAAGATGTTAGACAACTGTAGCTCCCACAAACAGCTAGAAGTACTGTGAAATGACACAATCACTCTGGAAATTGTGGCAGTCTCTTACAAGGTTAAACACAAACTGTTAATGTGGCATTCCAACTGTAAAGAATTTACCCATGTGAATAAAAGGATGCTCTCACGCAGATATCTAACCTCTGGGTGGTTTTACTGATAACAGAAAAACTATAAGCAAACATTAGAACAAATGGAGAAGAAACTGAGTTAGCCTATGATGAAAAACAATGTAGCAAGCTCATACTGAACCTCAAGAACACAATTCTGACAAGAAGCTACTAAAAAATATAAGGGATATGCCACATACTTTTATTTTTGTAATATTCTAGAAAAAGCCATTTTACCCAAAGTGACACCAAGCAGGTTAGTGTTCCTGGTGTTATCAATGGGAACTAAAGCAACTGATTAACACTATGGATGTAGAAGGTGGCCTTGAAGTGGACATTTTGCTGCATTTAAATGATGTCTCAATAGGTTTCTAGACAGAAGGTATAAAGCCATAATTTAAACCCTCACTTATTTTTATAAAAGTTTAAAAGTGGGATATAATATAAAATACTTTTTAAAGATGGGTGAGAACTAATGATATAATTTTAATATAAGGATTACAATTATAAGAATGTACATTAAGTTGGGCAGTGGTGACATACACCTTTAATCACAGCACTTGGGAGGCAGAGGCAGGCGGATTTCTGAGTTCGAAGCCGGCCTGGTCTACAGAGTGAGTTCCAGGACAGTCAGGGCTACACAGAGAAACCCTGTCTCAAAACAAAACAAAACAAAACAAAAACAAAACAACAAAAAAAAGAATGTACATTAAATGATTCAGAAAAGCCTTAGCAATAATGATGAGAAAAGTTAAATATAAGCTATTTTAATATCAAAGATACAGGTCAAACAGAAAAGTTCTGTGTATGTGTGTTGTAAGCACTCATCAGCACACTGATATGGTATATGTGTACGTGTGCAAGTGCATACATTTGAAGGTCGAAGGGGAACATTAAACATCTTCTTTAATTGGTCACTTTTTGAGAAATGGTCTCTCACCAAACCTGAAGCTCACCACTTCAGCTAGGCTGGCTGGCTAGAAAGCTCCCAGAGTCTGCCTGCCTCTGTCCCGCCAAGGCCATGTCCAGGATTGAACTCAGGCCCTCTTGCTTTCATATGAAGTACTCTTATTCACTGAGCCATCTTTCCAGCCCTGACAATATTATTTTGATGGCATATTCTCTCCATTGTCCTTTTTTATTATTTCTAGGAATCTTTGGTGGCACACAAATCTGAACACAAAACATTTGGATCCAATTCCTTTCATATAGGAAAACCCAGAGCTCATTCATTTTCCCTCAGGTGAAGTATATACCTTACCAAGCTTATCTTGATTTTCCAAAGAAATAGAACAGGCAACCCAAGATCTACAAGCAACACTAATCAATTCCTGAGGATTTCACAAACTTCAACCCAACAGTGAGACCAAAGAAGGAATTGCAGCTATTAAGAAATAACCAGAGCCCAGGTGACCCCAAACGTCAGCAGGTGCATAGGCTGCTCTGTTCCAGCAAGCTCCTGAGAGAACAGGAGGCTTCACACCCATTTATTCTCCGACGTGATGATTTCAGAACCCTTTCATCCTTGACTTTTGTCCTTTAAAGAAAATCTCCATCACAGATCATTCAATTATTCAATTCTTCAAAGCATGCTTGTATTAGTTCTCTCTGTCTCTGTCTCTCTCTTACACACACACACACACACACACACACACACACACACACACACACACACAATTTACAGAAAATGGTGTCAGATTCCTAGCTTGGATTGGCAAATAATTTGGGAAGAGGTGAAAATACAGCTAGGTCAAG
Organism: Montemys delectorum; assembly: GCA_019843815.1. NCBI lineage: Eukaryota > Metazoa > Chordata > Mammalia > Rodentia > Muridae > Montemys > Montemys delectorum. The sequence continues at coordinate 20,023 of JADRCD010037421.1, read as the reverse complement.
AGTAGGTGAGGGTTGGGAAGAAGCTGTGGTAGCTGAAGGGAGATCTAGTCTGACCCCTTCATGACCAATGTTCTATGAGAAAACTACTCCAGAGAAGCAGTCCATCAAAGCCCCGGGAGTAGAGTGGAAACCCTGGCCGTCTTTTCATATTTTGTTCTATAAGGTAGTGTTATGGAGAAAGTAATAAATGGGAAATGGAGACTGCTTTTAACGGCTGATGCAAATTTTATAAAGCAATCAGAATAGTTTCCATCTTTACACAGAAGTATATATACATGTGTAGAAATATCACCCTCCACAAGGAAGACAGTATTTGCTTCATGTGAGGGTCTGAAGGCATAAAGTTGAGTCGTGGGTCTTTTGTTTGTTTGTTTGGTTTGTTTGTTTGTTTGTTTGTTTGTTTGAAACAGGATTTCTCTGTGTAGCCCTGGCTGTCCTGGAACTCACTCTGTAGACCAGGCAGGCCTCAAACTCAGAAATCCCCCTGCCTCTGCCTCCCAAGTGCTGGGACTAAAGGCATGCGCCCCCACCACCCAGCTTGAATCCTGGGTCTTTAGAGTGATGTCACATTACCAGAAATGTCCACATATAGAAAATACACAATGAAATTAACAGACAAAAAAAAAATACCACATTTCATAGTACCTGAAATGTACTGTCATTTTTCCACAACAAGAGGCTTAGTCCATGTTGAGACTATCAGAAATAACTTTGAACACTCAGCAACAAAGTCAGATATCAAGTTATAACAAGTGGTCAACCTTGCAAAAAAAAGAGAAAGAAAGGAAGGAAGGAAGGAAGGAAGGAAGGAAGGAAGGAAGGAAGAAAGAAAGGAGGGAGGGAGGGAGGGAGGGAGGGAGGGAGGGAAGGAAGGAAGCTGCAGGAGCTTCCAAATTGCAGTAAACTATGAAGCTGTTAGACTGAGTAAAGTATTCGCTCTATAACTCCACGGCTTTCCTGTCTAGAGAACAGGCCATTAACCTGGTGATCACTGCTAACCGACGAATTACACACTCAGACTTCCCACATGGACCTAGAGAGCATCCACACTGCAATACCTCCGATACTTTGTTTTTTAACCAATAATCATCCCATTAGATCCAGGGAATACATCTAGCTTAAAGGAAAGCATTATGAACTTCAGTGCTGTGGACAGATAAGCAGGCTACACCAGAGATGGGCTGACCGGGGAGTCACTGCCTAGACAGAGTGCCGTCTGAATGTGTCTGGACATGTATTATTCTAACTTCACTGTCCTGGAAGTTTTGGTGTTTTTTACATAACAGAAAGCTGTTACTATTTGGGTGTTTGATCTTGAAGAGAAGGCAGGCATGGCTCACTTGTGGACAAGGACTAATTTGAAAAAAGCACTAGACATGAGAGGCCACACAAAGAATGTGCTGTGACTGAGACAAATATTTTTATAAGTAAGTTGGACGCCGTTTTTTTTTCAAGCACACAATCCCTCCTTCCTCAGTGATGTTTGCTCAGCTGGATGTCCACAGGGTCCAATTTTCCCTCCAATTGCCCTTGCACGCTAATATAATTGCTACTCTATGGGTAATTGCTCAGCCTAGAGCAGCATTCGCATGCATTCGTTCATCTGCACTGCCTGGCAGCTTCCCGGATGACTCTGCAGTCTTAGAGAACTATCATGAATCTTTTGGTTCCTGTCTTTATAATAAGGCTAACTAGTGTGGGTTTATAAAAGGCACTGATTTTAAGTGCTCAAACGTTAGAATATTTTTTCAAAAGCAATGTTTCTTCTCACAATGGATTACAGAGCAAATGAAATCAAGACTCAAATACATAATTTCACTTTCTTCTGTTGTCTTCCAATACCCTTCTCTCCAAACAGACAAAAGAATTAGATTTGAACAGTCTGGCTTAAAAAAAAAAGAGCAGCAAGCCAGTTTCATTTAATAATGTCTTTGATGGTGGGATACAACCCATTCACCATATCAAGTCTTGATCTGGAGTAATTCTGAACACCAATGAGATACGCATGGAAAACACTCTCCTCGGTGAATCTTGGAGTATGACTGCTAACTCTTGAGGAAAGCACCAGTGTTACTGTGAGTTGCAGGCTGTGCTGGCCACCAAACACTGTCATCACTTGAGTAATTGCTTTTTCGTACTTGGGTATTAGGTGTTTTCTCAAACACAAGTGGAACTTAACTGTCCCTTCAAGAAAAACCAACGTTCCCAAAGGCTGCCAAGGCTAACCGGCAAGCTTCCTGTATCCACCAAATGAGCTCAGCAGCTTCCAGCATTCCTCAATTTTCTGAGGAGAACAGTGGTGATAGCAGTGGATTTTATTTTCTATGAAGAACATTTCAAAGAGAGCAAAACCAATGGATTTTAGTGACAATGTCACACATACACAATGCATGCTGATCATTTTCAATCCCAACTCTCTCCCACCTCTGTCCATCATCATCCTTTCTTTCGTTCAACTTAACTAGACACAATCTGTGTGATGAGGGTTTGGAGTCATCTATTTGAGATGGTGTCTTAGTTAGGGATTAGCTGCTATGAACAGACACCATGACCAAGGCAAGGCTTATTATAAAGGACAGCATTTAATTGGAGCTGGCTTACAGGCTCAGAGGTTCAGTCCATTATCAAGGTAGGAGTATGGCAGCATCTAGGCAGGCATGGTGTAGGTTCTACATCTTCATCTGAAGGCTGCTAGGACTAGGGTATTTAAGCCCATGCTCACACACCCAGTCCAAAAAGGGCACACCTCCTAATAGTGCCACTCCCTGACCCAAGCATATACAAGCCTTCACAGATAGGTACACTCAACTTGGGGTGCACATTTGAAGACAATGACTTCCCCTCTCTCAGAATCTATCAATAGCCAAGAGTTCAACATTGAAGAGTAGGGCCCTGTGGGCTCTTCTCCCTTCCATGATGGACTGTCAGCAAAGCAGCCTTCTGTGGTGCAGGGCAGGTAACCACAGTTTTGAATGCGTGGTTACTGTGGTTTTATGAATCTAGAGGACGGCACTCTACACTGACTTTGGCCTACATTCTTCCTTCCCTCTCTTTTGCAGAGGTCTCAGATAGGGTGATCTTAGCCCTAAACCGTCATGCTCAGGATCTTGGGCAGTCTTGAGTCCCTGTACTCACTGCTGTTCACTGCAAAGAGAGGTTTCTCTGATTATGGCCAAGAGTAGCTTTGTCTACAGGTATAAACAGTTGATGCTATGCCAACGTAGTTTCTCTCTCAGACTTAATGACGTCCACAGCTATTAACTGGCTCACAGTACCAGACATGGGTTCCCTTTTGCAGAGTGAGCCTTAAAAACAGAGGGCAATTGGTTACACCCACAATAGCTGTGCTGGTACTATACAGGTAAGCTCATCTTGCCTACCTGCATACTGCTTTCATGGTTCACAGCTGGGTAAGACCTTCTACGACCCCCTCCTCCACACACAGCCCTCTCCAGCAGCATACATATCACCTGGCACTATGAAAACTAGCCAGCAGGAAGGAAGCTTCCAGCTTGGTTCCAGCTTGCCTTCTCTGCTTCCTGTACCTGAGGGGCACGGGGACTTCAGCAATAGGATCTTAGCCTCTGGTTCTAGTGTGCAATCAAGAGGATTGACAAGAACTTCATTGTTTTGGGAGTCTCTGGGGCCTCCCTGACCAACTTCTGTGGAGGTGTCCGGCTATGTCCTTAGTAACCCACTGCTTCTAGAAGCAGTTTTATCTAGCCATGTGAGGCAACTAGATTCAACTTCTCTTTATTTATTTGGATTCTAAAACATTAGGTTTCCATATGGCTTTTCTATATACTGTTCATTTTGGTTGACCCTCCTCACTGCCTCTCCAGCCCTCCCACCTCCCTGCTCAATTAACCCTTTGTACCCTCTATGCTTCCATTCACTTTACTGTGTTTGAACATTCCCCTTGTATTCAGACTCCTGCCCCACTACATTCCATTTCCTAGTTTCTTGGCTTCTACATGTACTCGAGTTAGAACTAATTCACATGAGAATTTCTGTTTGTCCTTCTGGGACACAACCACAACCAGTATATGTTTTTCCTAGTTTCATCCACTTATCTACAAATTTCTTTTCACATATGTTCATTTTCATTATTCCTAAGTTGGTAGGCAAGTAGGCTGTTTGCTTTGCCTGTGTATATGGAGTAAGTAGTATCGGTGGATACACAGGAGCAGTAAGAATCAATGGTATGAAGGCATCTCTGGAGTTCGGGGGCTCTCTGGGTGCATACATGTTGCATCTGGGTCACATGGCAGCTTTCTTTCTCCTTTTTTCCCTTCCCTTCTTCCTTTCTTTCAAGAAACTTCCAGACTGATTTCCAAAGTAGCTACACTAAGCTCACCTTCCCACCGACAGTATTCTTTCCCCTCACATTCATGTTGACTTAGTTGTCATCAGTCTTCCTGATGACAGTCACAATTGGAACACACTTGTGGTTTTGTGTCATATAAAACAATATTCAGTTACTTGAAGAGGCTAATAAAATATTCCTTCCTTTTCCAACTACATTCTCTGCATAAGACCAAATTTCTTCAGAGACTTCAATAAAATACCAATGTTTCTGATTAAATCATAAAACAATGTGAAACCAACTTTCTTCTCTGAAGGCAGCTGTTTCATGAAATAATTTAAATTGTTAATACAAAGTAAGCTTATGTTTAAATATATACACATCTAATTTCCCTCTTACACTTTTATTTGCTTTTTAAAAGATTTCATTTTCTGTCTGTCTATCTTTTGTATGCACACTCGTGTGCAGGTACCTGCAGAGGGCAGAAGATGGTCTCAGATCCCCAGGAGACGGAGTCACCCAGTTGTTAGTTGCCCACTATGGGTGCTGGGAACCAAATTCATGTCCTTTGCAAGAGCAACAAGCACTCTGAACTGCAGAGCCATCTTCCTAGCCCCTCCCTTTTAAGTTAAAATACAGCAAATATCAATAAAGATAACATTTACAAATACTAGTATCTGCAATAATTTTTATGAATATTAAGAAGACCTGAAGCTAAAACATGAAGTGCTTAGAGTTAGGAAAAAAGTGTGAACATAACCAGGTCATAGTTTTATAGTCTTTGAAAGTGTCAGAGGGCAATGAGTGCTTCTGTTCACTAAACACAGCAAAGATCTATAGTCTTATCTATAAGCCATATTAATACAGAATATTTGCCAAAATTGCTTTTCTGTTAAAAATAAATGTAAGGATTTCAAAGGCTACGTTATTTACTCTTTTATCCCCAGGGTCACCTGTGTGGACCCAACATGTGTGCACTCAGCTCATTCTCTCTAATATTCTGTCCGTGTTCACAGCAAGAGGCCACTGGAAGCCTAGACACTTGTCTCTAGATGCCTCTAAAGTCTGTATAAGGTAATGCCCTAAGAGCGAAGGCTTCCAGTAATTCCAAACTCAAGATTTAAACCAGTGCCTAGACTGACTGCTCTTCACACTTCACTATGTGGGAGCTATTCCTCAAGAAAAATATTTCCACAAAACAGCATCAGTATAAGACAAGTCCATTAGACAGCTGAATGCAGCAATCAGGGGCTCTCTAAAATAACCGCCTCCCTAGGAAGCCTGCCAATCTTAAGTCCAATATTTATACCTTATTTTTCTGTGATTGCCGTAGAAGAGCCTGAGGCCACTAAGTTTTAAATATTTATCCAAACGGTGCAAAGTTTGTGGTGAAGGGGAGTCTGACGACATGGTAGTTCTAAAACTCAGAATAGCTGTACATTTTAATAATTAAGGAGGTAAGAGGATATATGTTTTTCAAAAATATTTATTTAAAAATAAGATTTCTAAAAATACAGTACATAGTACATTTCAAGAGAAGTAAAAATTCCACAATTTAAATTAAAAGCAATTTGCAAAGAAAATAGAATATTACATGAATAAAACAAAATCACTAAAATAAATTAAAAGCAATGTTGTTCTTAAGGTAGATACATAGTCCATTTTCATTAGAAGAACCAGTGTAGACGTCTCATCTAAACAATTAAGTATACCTCACAGTTCCCGCTGTATGTCCCGCCCTCTCCTCAAAGGACTCACAATTCTCTTACCCACTCTTCTCCTTATTACCACTAGCACTGGAAATATTAGTGAAGGTTTTCCTAGGGTAAGAGACAAAACAAAACAGCAGATGAGGCAGGCAAATACCCTCAGACTTACACACAGTATAGATGAATGAAAGCACACCCAGCAAATTTTAAGACAGGATCTTCCTAGGCACCTACAGTACACACCGTTATTAAAACTCAAGCAGTGTTTTTCAATTAGAGATATGTGAGAATTGGAGCAGAGAGCAAATATTTGGAGCATCATAATGGCACAGGTGTAGAGTAGCGATTAGACTTGCCAGACTACCTCCATGCACCCTGTTTCCCTCTGTCTGCCCTTGGGCTTACAACCCACTCATCCTCTATCTCTGACGGGGATGGATTTCTTCCTTCTGTATCTTTAGTTGCTTTTATTCTATGTTGATTTTTTCTTTGCTTTTTAATAATCACACAGGAGACAGCAAGCACTGGCAAATTCTCTCCTATCTTTTCCTACTTGAGAAAAATGACTACACTCTGCCTTTTAGGCCTCGGACAAGCAGTGGGATTATTAAGAAACAATCCCCTGGCCACACACTCGCAAGAGCCACAGTGCGGCCCCTCCCCTGCTTTCTATCTTATTTGCTCATCTATGCACACTTCATGCACATGAGCTCGTCACCTTTCAAGTTTTAGATTATTTTTTCCATTCAGAATTCACTGCAAAACCATAAACGGCATCAACATTCAAGGAGACACAGACTGAAGTGGATGGAAATGACACAGCATTTTCAATGTGATTGTCTGCCTTCCCAGCCACCTGTGCAGTTGCTTGTTTGGCTGAGTGATCAGCCGGAGCAGCTTCTGTTTTAAGGAAACACTGATAAGTGTTTGTGGAGCTTCAGGAGAGAACAGAGAAGCCAACCATGAGCAGCAGTACTACACCTGGACAAGTCTATCCAGGGGACTGAGGTCTGCCAGTTACAGAAAATAAATCACTGAAAAATTCGTTTGTAAAACAATCTGACTCTAATTTTCACGTACGTGAGCAGCAGCACCCAAACTGCTTTCGATGTGGAGTTCAACTGACAGGGTGTCTGCTCAAATTAACATACCTTTGGATTTACTATTGGGAAAGCATTTGTATATGCATGTGTTTATAATTTTATGTTTTTAAAAGTGTCCTTTAATTTGATTCTCATTAGACAAATACCTGTATCAATATTTAAAGCCATTAAGGTTTATATTCCTTCCCCCCACACAGAGATACTAAATTCTTGACTTGTAATTAAAAATGGACTCATTATTTGCCCTTTATTTTAGCATTTGGTTGCGCAGTCGTTAAAAGTGACCAATAGAATACTTTGCTTATAGGAATAATTTTTCTTCACTGCTGAAGTAAGACCAAGGTGGGCGGGGGGTGGGGGGGCGGTTTTTAAAAAGTGATCCAATAATCTTTAGTAGCTTCAGCCTATTAAAATACCTTATAAAGTAACCACATTACATTAAAGTACAAAATTAAAGCCCACACTAATGTGCATAACAGAAAAAAATAGTCTAAATAAGATTCATTTTCAATGGACTCTGCTGAAAGTAAGCTGTCAAAGTGTTCACTTCTTCAGACACAGATGTGAGAAGCTCTCAGTCAATCAAAAAGAATTCTTTGGTTCAAGAACTAAAAATGAAACTCAATGCTAAAGTGAATAGCACCAGGATGTTTTAATTGTTCAGGTTGTAAAACACTAATTTCAGGCACGAGTAGGTTAAAATATCATCCATCCACACTGGCGTGGACACAGAGCAATCAGGATGCAGACGCATCTTCCCTCTCACTGACGGCCTACAAACAACCAGCCCTGTGCCGACTGAGGCTGGCAAGCAAAGCAGAGGAGGCATGCCTGTGGTTCCAGATGCTCAGGCTACATCTTGCCGTATAAAGCTAGTGAGATGAAATCTATGTTTTATGCGTGCAATTACTTAATTACACAGTAGAGGAACTATGGGAAGCACTACCTGTACACATGAGGGAGTGAATTAGACAGGGCTTCAGAAACGACGACCCCCAGGGTCTCACAAACACCAACAGACTCCTTCCTTCATAGCTGAGTTGTTAATTTTCTCTGGTGACTCAATATTCTTTCTTTGCCATAAGACTCCTCAGACAGGTTCCAGTTCTTTTCAAACTTTGGGCAAGCTATCATTTCATTTTAGGAAGCTACACTTCCATGTTATTTTTAACATGTGCATGCTAAAAATGCTTTAAGTTAACTTATCTTACACAATTATCTGAAATTAAAAATAATCTCTCAAGAGTACCTGGTCAGCTAAGGAGAAAGAACAGTAAGTGGAGATCAAAGAGCTGAAACCAAACGCTTCCCAGAATGCCTGTGCAGGCATCTACATGTGCGTCATAGGGCTCTCAAGTGACATGTGTCAGCGGGGATGAGGAGGTGGCAAGGACAGTGTTGGCTATCACAGCCCAGTCTCTAGTCTGCTCTGTTCAGGTGCTGACTACTCATGTCCACTTAGCCTTCGCTCCATCTTACTAATGTCCCCGACTTTATTAATCTAGTTTTTGGATATTCATTACTCATTGGTACCTGAACTCTAGGGCAGACACAGGGAGAAAGCTGTAGTATAGTAAAAGATATGATAATGAAAGATCAGTATTACCAATGACTTAAGAATTTTAAGCACTGAGCCAGGCACAGCAGCATATGCCTATAATCCCAGAATGTGGGAGGCAAACGTAGGAAGACTCTGAGTGCAAAGCCAGTAAAACTCTGTCTCCAAATGATGGTGGTGGTGATGATGATGATGATGGATAATAATAATAATAATAATAATAATAATAACAATAATTTGCTTCAAATTATCATTAGCAGATAATAGTGCCACATCTAAAGAACTCATAAAATATTGTTGGTTTTAACAAAATGGCTTTTAAAAAATAAATTTTGTTTAAAAAATGCATAAAGATAATGGAAGAAGTGAGAAAAGTCACTTCTTGAAGTTAAGTCATCACCATCACCAAGGTAGCAGAAATGCTAACTACTGGTTCCCACAGACAGTGACAACACTGGTATAAAGTACTTCATGTAAACAGCTTCGAACACCTTCCCATGTTCTACTATAAAATATTACAGAACCTAAGAACAGCTAAACATAAATTATACTAAAATTTTTATTTGTAAGTAAGCTCCGAGCATGGTACCTACAACAGAAGACAATAACAGATGTGGGTACTAAATCGTATTGTCTCTCATTAATTACATGGTCAATAATGCTAACAAGTAGAATACACTAAGTTTACAGGATTTACTAACTACAATTGCCAATACTTGTGATTTTCAAAGCATTAGTAGAGGTGGATGAAAGTCTTACGTTTTAACTATTAGTAAATTACATAATGTTTGTAATAAATTCCCAACAAATGAATGTATAGTAGAGGTCATGTCAAAAATTTACATAATGAAGTACTATAGTTTAGTGAACTGTAACTAGGCTATCTACTTACTGATAGATGTCATGTAAGAGAACTACCCAGAGAACAGACAGTCTAGATAGAAGTTAGCACAATGCTAATGAATATTTGTGCCACATCAAGCCACTGCAAGTCATGTAAGAAGATTCGAACTACCCATGAACTAACACAAAAAACTATGTGGCTTTCATCTAAATTCATTTGTATCTCCTGTTTGGAAGTGTGTTCTGAATTTGAGTCTTTGTGATTACTGTTTAGAATTAATACATCTTTCGACCAAAACAGTAAGTTACTTGTATCGAAATAACCCAAAATCTAATTAGCTAGAATAGCTAGAATGAGCCACCGTCCTTCATGGAACCACTTTTACACATTAATGACGTGTTCTGAGATGTTCAACTCAGTTCTTCTGCATCTAGTGTATAGCTCTTGTCTATATCCTCTTCCTAGCTTTTCCTGGTTCTTGGGATTAAATTCTAAGCATCTTGTGCACTCTATTTTTGAGGTATACACCAGCCACTACTTTATTACTATTAAAAGTAAACTGTCTTTTGAAAAACAGGTTACTCTGTTAGCTAAAATTTTAAATGGCTTTTATGTTAACTAAACCATTTTAAATATAAATTATAAAACAAAATAGGTTTTTATTTTCATGTAACATCAGCTAGCTTAGTAATTTGAATGGAAGTCTGGTAGCAAAGACTCCTTAGTAGACTGTTTAATGTTTAGAAGATTCTGAACTCAGTCCTTTGTTACCTACATCGAGCTTATCCAATTAGATATCAAAAAACTTTGTGTGTGGTGTGTGTGAGACAATGAATGAATGAATGAATGAATGAATGATGATGATAGGGAAGGGGCATGAGCGCCAAGGCATATAGTTGGAGGTCAGGGGACAACTCTATGGAGTCAGGTCCTTTTTTCCTTCTTCACTTAAGTAGGTCCGTGTACAGCAAATACTTTTATGTACAGAGCCACCTTGCAGGCCCAACTCTAATTGTTTACCAAGTATCTGCAGCCTAGTCTTAACATTTTAACTGCAGAATCCTAAGAGGTGACTTTGCTAATGTAAAAATATCAGTTTAACACACATTTTGCTAAAATTAAACAGGAAGTTTATAAATACTTAAATGCAATGTAGAGACGAGGGGCAATCTCCTTGCTCCATTGCTTCCTAAGTAGTTATCACCATGGTTACTCAAAGGGACAAATAAAGGGGCTATTGAATCTACAGGGTTAACTCTCACTGAGAAGGTTTTTTAAAAAGCAAAGAAAACTGTATTATTAACCAATTACTAATTATTTTAAAGCAATTGAGCCTGTGTGTGTGTGGAAGGGGACCATTCCAAAATTGAATTGAAAAAAAATTAAAGGTACCTTTTTTAATACTCAGTAAAATATACCAGATAACACAGTAACCACAGCAACTGTAATAAATGTTCTGTTTGTAATAAAATAGTATTTTAAGTAAGTTTTTATAATGCCAACAAAATGAGTTGCCAAAATAAGGTTTAAAGTAAAATACATGAAATAGCTTATCCTAATCAAAATTTGTGACTGACAGTAAAAAGTGTACAAGAATATACATACATGAAGCCAAGCAGTTTACCTAGAAGGAACATCACGAACAATAACACATTCATTTTCAATTTTTATAAAACTTTACATTTTTATACATATGTTCCTATAAGTGTATATCTCTGGCATGTTCACAGATTGGCGATACAACCCACTAACAGGATAGTAAAAGCCTCAAGAGCCAGGATAATTACATCAATTAGCCAAAAGAGGGCGCAGAAAGAACATGGGAGCTTAATCCCTAGGAAATGGCCAACAGGCTTTTCTCTAGGAATCTAAATAGTGACTACAAACCCTTCCAGGGGTTAGACATATACATTTGACAATACTATGTAAGTATATATAGATATACTGCAATATAGATTCTTATGTAAATACATCAAAACAGCATTTGTGTAGATCAAACTAGTGCATTAAGTACAATGACTAGTTAGGAAACTGCAGAGAGGGGTCAGGACCAGCGAGAGTAAAGAGAAAGGGAAGATAATGGGCCCAGAAGTGGTAATGTAAGCAGACCCAACCCACGGATCTCCACCAGCACGGGAAGTGGTCATCCCCATTACCTTGTGTCAGAGCTACCTGCTCCAGAAGTATAAAGCAGCTACAAAGCTCCATACTGGGCTTTCATTTGGCTCTGCTATGGATGCTCCAGGTCTTGAGTGAACTGAATATATACAGCTGACGGCATTCAACTTCTATCTCCCAACACTATATATGCACCACTTCCTTTAGGAACTGTCATTGGCCAGCTTAGTCAATCAGCTTACACAAAATCCAGCCCCTTATGTTTCCTAACCTTTATAAATGTTTCTTATATTAAACTTACTATATGTCTTAGCACCAATAAATATTTTCATCTGCCACTTCTAAGTTTTTAAATAATAAACATAATTAGAACATGAAAATATGGTATTAATATTTCTGCAAAGAGATTATTCTATTCAGAATATTTTATAAGACATTTACAGTATCTGAAAGAACTAACCACAGTATTTCCCAGCTATGATTCCTTACTTTACAACTACTTATAAGAAAAGTATGTATATGGTTCAAGAATGGGAGATTTGTTCAATATTTTTTTCAGGGAAAAGATCACAAAGCACACAAACATATAGATTTGCAGTATTCTAAATGAAAAAAATTAAGTCATACAAAATGTCTTTGTATACAAAAGACTCATGTTTGTTAAGGGACCATCACTACCATAGATCATTCTATTTTACAATAATTTCCTGACATTAATAAAAGGTCTCTAGAGTGATGCAAATTATAACTGGCCAATGGAAATTCAATTTCAACTGAGGTGATTACTGGTATATCAATTTAGTGACCTACTTTTAAACTTTGATATGAGTTGACTAGTATCTACCCTATAATATATAAATCTTCAATGTGTACAGTGAGATCTACTGGCAGATAAATAAAAAGCACAGTTTTCCTCTTTACACTGTATATTACACAGCATCCAGTTCAGCATTTTAAAACATCTGCTTTCTAATATAACTGCACTTGAAGAAGTAACTGGAATTATTGCAAACTTTCTACCCTCTTCAGTCATTAGAATCGTAGGGTAAAACAGGAATACATGCCTGACTGGACACACATTTCTCCTGGGAGCAAATATTCTAATAGCAATCAGTGATTGCAGCAGAAGGGAAAGGTACTCTCTCCCTTGCAATAAGGTAGTAGTTGGGACACTATACGCATGGTGTCGTCTGTGGTTTTAAGGAAGAAAGAAGAGCATCAGAGAGTGGCTCCTACGCAGGCACTGCCCCTTGTTGTTCACTGCATTGTAAAAACCCTGCAGCACATATAAAAGCAAGTAGTAATAACATTTCAACTTATATTCAAAAAAGAAAATTTGCACATAACAAAGTGTATCCAGTTTTGTAAACTTGAAGAATTAAATTCAAATTTGGTTAGTACTGCTTAAAGGTAAACATAAAACATCTCAAATTTCCTATAAATTAAAATTTAAAATATTGTGAGTACTGAAGAAAATTTATGTACAATTGCTTCATCTCAGTCACTGCCTTTTGAGTTTAGTAACACGCATTTAAAGAAATCCTGGTGGAAGGCTAATTTAAAAGTAAACATGCTTTTAAAACTTAAATATAGATCTTGTATTAGTCCCACAACAGGATCAAGATCACTATTAAAATGAAGCCTGGGGCACATTATGATGCCTAAGATTGGTGGGTGGATTTTAATTGACTTGAAGACTGTCATAGTTCTATTCTCTTAAACCTGTAACGCATTTCCAGCATGGAGGACCCATCTGTGCCCACCATCCATCTGTTTAGACGTGATTGGCAAAGTGGTAGGGAACTCGCAGTGGTTGCCTCTGCCTGAAAGGAATGAACCACAGGATCTTCCAACGAGTGCCAAAAACTTCTGAGAAGGTCTGCTGCCATGGCTTCCGGGGCCGCGATCTGCAGAAGACAGCATTATTACTGAAAGACAGCACTCCCAGGGTGCACTTCAGTCAGTTAAAACAATACAGGTTGGCTGGGGAGCCATTACTGGACTCTGATGCATTGTGTCTCAGCATCACAAATACAGCTTTTCTTTCAATGTGGCATGCAGCTGAGCTTCAGCTCTGGATAGCAGATATTGTATCTGCATCGTCAATCAACTCTGGAAGCAGAGGAGAAGCTCAGCATAACAGAATGTGTGTCAACAACACAGGAACAAATCTCTTTTGATGTAATTTCAGGACAAATAATTTAGCTTACTTCTGTGAGACAGGGAACAAGAATGATCAGCACTTATTTTGTTTAAAAGCTCTCATGGCTGAAAGATCCCTACTGTAAGACTGGGATACGCCTGTCTAGCTTGGGCCTCAGACAGGACACCAGGAAAAAAAAATCATTATATTAGTTTCCTACTATTAACGTAGGCACATAATTCTCAAAGGTAGTCAGTTGTTTCTATTTTTAAATAAGATCACTATAACTTAATACTTACATTTCTTCACAACAGTTTGACATTTTTTCAATAGATGTTGTATCCTATTAAAAACAAAAATTATATTCAGATGTAAAAAATTTATCAATATTTTATTTTATGGATATGTAGCCTATTTAGAAAATATTACAAAGACTTAACAAGTTTATATACCTATATACATCCTGAAGTCCTCTTAGAAAAATAAAATCAACATTACATCATGTCAAAAACTAGTGAACTACAAAAATGTTAAACATCTCTCCAAGAATTATTTCATTTGATTATAACCTCTGAGGATACCTGGTTCCTTGATAATTCTTTTAAAAGCCTAGTTATTACTGTTCAACTCAATTTTCTGCAAATATACGTTAAAAATAAATCAAAATAATACATAAAATCTATCAATGAATACAGAACTACCAGGAAACAAAGAATATTACTGATTCTCGATTTTACAGACTTCTATAAAAAAACAAAGTCAATAAGGTAAATCTATAGACTAATAATGTTACAATATGTTTAAATAATAAAATTAAAGTTAGATAATAACATTCCTTAATACAAAGAAAACAAAATATTTCTTAGTTCCCTAACAAACAAACCAAACCTTTACAACAATACAATTTCTTCTGTGTGTTTTTCTGTAATGCAGGCATAGAAAGAAAGCTCTTCAGCAGAAGATAGCCTCTGAAAGTACTGATGCAAACTCTATAACAAGAGTCTATCAATTATATTGACAAATTGTTATGATATCCGAATAGCCAATATATAAGTTGTCCAATTTTACATATAGATAAAAATGTAAGTATAAGCACATTTTAAAGCAATACAAAGGAAACATTTTTCAAATATGCAAACGCATTAGCTAAATCTTCACCATCTCCCATGACTTGACCTTACTAACTTGTTCACTTATGACAGTTGGTGAAGTAAAGCAATAATAATCAGAACTATTCATGGAAATACTTGTCGCTGCAGAAATTACTTGGCTCCAGAACTTTCCTTTAGTGGCGCTAACCTTTTACATTTAGTGATGCTAGATGAGTACTCGTGATGACAAACTGTAAGATATGCTCGCTCAGCAGCTAGCCTCTAGAAGGGAGAAGTAAATCTGCTTTTTACGAGACTAGAACCAAACAACAGTTTCATTTATAGCATTTTCTGAAGATTTGCAAAAAGATGGCAGATTTACTACAAATTCCACATACATTAGTTTTTTACTACCCTTTGAAATTTGACAACTATATTGAAAATAAGATTCTTTTTGTTGTGTTATATAACTTCCTCCCAAATAGTATTTTATTCATTCTAAATGAAAGCACAGTCTAGAAATACATGAGAAAATCTTAAGCATTTAGCGAGGTAGTTCTCAACCTGTGGGTCATGACCCCTTTGGGAGGTGTTGAATGACCCTTTCACAGAGGTCTCCTAAAACCAACAGAAAACTCAGATATTAACATTACAATTGAAACAGTAGAAAATTAGTTATGAAGTAGCAATGAAAATAATGTTATGGTTGGAGGTCACCACAACAAGAGGAAATGTATTAAAGGGCTGTAGCATTAGGAAGGCTGAGAACCAGAAATTTAGAGGAAAGCTAGGCTTCAGGTTAACATCCATAAAGGAAGTGGAAAAGGCCACTTGGACAATGTCTTAGGTAAAGGCCACTGCAAAGGAACAAACACCAAAGTGCAGAGGGAAAAAGCAGACAGAGTCGCCACAAGAGTAATGGTTCTCAACCCTCCTAATGCTGCAACCCTTTAATACAGTTCCTCATGTTGTGATTTTCAACTATAAAATTACTTTTGTTACTCCTTCATAACTGTAATTTTGCTATTGTTATGAATCATAGTGTAAATATCTGATAAGCAGGATGTCTGATATGTGACCCCAGTGAAAGGGGCTTTCAACCCCAAAGGAGTCTCGACCCGAAACATAGCATCAACAGCATCTTCTTTATACCTCCGTGAGGACAGGGTTGGTCTACTGTCACCTTTATACTGGGACAGGTTTACTACACAGAATCTACACCATAGAATTTAGTTGTGGTCCTGAAAAAAAAAATTAACTTTCTTTAAAACCTCTCCAGGTTTAGCTTTCATAAATAGAAACCCTTTGACGTTTTTGGACATCAAAATCAAAAACATTTAAATCTTTTTGAGTAGACAGCTACTCTTTCAAAGGATGAGATCTTTACTCTCTGTAAATAGCAGTTGGGAAGCTACCTAAATGAATCTACTGTTTTCTCTAGACTGGCAAACCCTCACCTCTTTACGCCTCTGCAGTCAAGAATAATGTTACCACAAAAACAGCATAAGATCTCTACTGAGCACTAGCACACAGTCAGCGCTCAGTCTGGGAGGCAGCAAGCACTGGAGACCTAAACACAACCATTTATAAGCAGGATGCAGTGCACCGGACAGAGTCTGTCACTGAAGGAAAAGTAAAAACTACAGTATGCACGAGTACTAAGTTGGGCTTAATTTACTTTGTTTTGTAATGTGGACAAACATGGGATTTTTTTTAAGCATACTGAAAATACTCAAACCTTCTAGTGGCAGGAGGGAAGGACCAACAAGGCAAATGCTACAAAAGGAATATAGATAGAACATGCAGCCTCAGCTAGCTAGCAAATAAACCATTTTTTTGGAAATGTGAAAGTCCCACATTTACTGAGTGTTGCAATAATTAGTTCTAAGAAATGTTTATGTCCGAAATGATCTAATGATCAAAATATCTAAACCTTCAATCAGCCTGAATGCCTAAACAATACAAGAGAATGCCTCATTATTTTAAAAACTGGAGTTTTACATTTTTTAAAAAAAAAAAACAAAAAAGACTTCCAGAAACAGGTCTGTTCTCTCTTTTTATTGCCTTGTCTGCTCCTAATGGCTAATCCTGGCATAAAAAGAGATCCTTCAGATTAAGTATAAAATTATGTTTGACTATAAGAAAAAAACTATACCCTACCTTAATGCTAGATTATACCTGGAATGGAGGAAAAAAAGATTTTTAGCAGAAGGAAGAGATGGATTTATTGGGAAATTGAAATGGGGTGTAGTATGAAAAGCAAGAATTTATCACCATAGGTTTCTTGATTATCAGGTTAACAGGGCCAAAAATGCAGTCCCTGAGCCAGGCTGATAATGCTCTTGCTTTCAGTTCACTCTCACCAAGCACCACCACTTGGCCACATATGTGGTCCTGTGGGGAAAGGATGTGCTGAAGAGAGGCCGCAGGCATACTGAGTAACACATAAAGGATAGAGTCCATCTGGTTCCAACAACTGTCTTCAGAGTGTGGAAGAGTACTTGCCTTTGGGCCTGTTTAACTCTGGGAAAAAAGGAGTTTCCAAAGGAGTTTCTTAGCATACCAACTTAAGACCTAATGAGAGTAAAGGTGGCCATCTGAGAGAAGCCCTTTAACACATCTGCTATAGCCCTCATGTCAGCTGAAATCTGTCCTCAATGGTCTCATAGACCAGGATGCCTCTACGTTGCACTAGGTGGTTAACTGGATGGCTCTATGATGACTCACTGCATGTAGCCTTGGAAAGGCTTGTAGTTCAGGAAAGTTTTTTGCACTTCGTGGTCATATACCTGGTTCTGTCTTTGAGTTTTCCTAATTGTAAGAGCTTCATTTGACCTGCTTACTAGTATATAGACAGTAGCACATTTAATTTTTTTAAAAAAATTATATGTATGTATGTGTGTGTGGTGGTGAATGAATAAAGGTGCTCATGGTGGCCAGAAGTGGATGTCAGACCCCCAAAGCTAGAGTTAACACCCAACAGAGGTACTTGGGATCTCTGCAAGAGCAGTACATCTTCTGAGCCATCTTTCCAATGTCCACTTAACTTTAAACTCCAAAGCACCTAGCAGAAGAAGGCTGTACAAACTGGGTACCTTTGGTACATATCTGCAGGACAGAACTAAACAGGCACACCGATATAGCATAATTCTTTATTTTTAAGTTTTTTTCAATGGGAAGGCAAGGGGTCCTGTTAACTCTCCCTCCAGTTTCCTCATTGGAAACTGGCAGTTCCTTAGTGGCCATCGCAAACAGAGGACCAGTTGTGTCCTTTATTTGAAATGTGAAGTTCACAAAAAATATTTCATCAATCACAGGACAATGGTGGAGATGCAGAAAGTTTTACATTTGTAGCCCCTGAAAATCTCTTTCCAAAATAATTTCTCTGCTTTTCTTCATCAAACTACCATCTGACTATACAAAATAGGTAAGAAATTAAAACTTCACACCTCAATTTCCAAGAAGGAATGCTTACCTTCTAAGTCTTTGTGAGATTAAACAGATCAATGTGTATTAAATCCTCAATGACTAAAAATCCTTATTTTTATTAATTGTTTTTATTAAGTACTTTCTGATGCTTAGAAGAAAACAATATCTCAACTATATCAGTTACTAAAATTATGTTCAAACAAAAGTTTATAATAAAAAACAAAATGACAGAGAATATATATGCAATCCTACAATCACAAGGGACTTAAAATCTAGTCATAAAGTAAAAACTCCAAATTATATAAACCAGTATTCATTCACTCATCTGCTTATGTAGAGTAACTACAAGCTACATGGCAAGGACTTTATAAAAAGAAAGGTGTACACACACACACACACACACACACACACACACACACACAAAGAAACTATACTTGTACATATGCAGGCCACAGAGAGTGACATGACCAACCACACAGGTACACATGCAGGCCACAGAGAGTGACATGATTAACCACACAGGTACACATGCAGGCCACAGAGAATGACATGATTAACCACACAGGTACACATGCAGGCCACAGAGAGTGACATGATTAACCACACAGGTATACATGCAGGCCACAGAGAGTGACATGACTAACCATACAGGTACACATGCAGGCCACAGAGAGTGACGTGACTAACTACACAGGTACACATGCAGGCCACAGAGGGTGACATGACTAACCACACATGTACACAAGCAGGCCACAGAGGGTGATATGACCAACCACACAGGTACACATGCAGGCCACAGAGGGTGATATGACCAACCACACAGGTACACATGCAGGCCACAGAAAGTGACATGACCAACCACATAGGTACACATGCAGGCCACAGAGAGTGACGGTGCAGAAAATATTTTATTAAGTAACCTCATGGTCACCAAAACAGCTGAAAATTTTAAAAAATCTATGCTTAGAGTCAAGACCCAAACCCAACTATTTTGCATTTTAACATCAAATTTTACTTTTGTGAGGATTCTGGTTATCAACAGAAGACACAGAGTTAGGGAACTCAGTGTGCCTTTGGACTAGGTTTTGGGAGATCACCAACAAATAGAATGTGAGAGATAGACACTTAGCAAAGATCAAAAGTGAATAAATATAAGATCCATGCTTCTTTTAACTTTACGGTGCTTTAAAGTCAGGTTAAATATTCACATGTGTTCAGATCATGAAATGGTAGGAGCAATTTCTGGGGAAAATGCCAAGTAACAGTAACACCCAAAATGCTTAGCAACACAGCAACATAAAGTGCCTCTTCATTCAGAGGTGACCCTTTAAGAAGTCTATGCCTTAACTATCTTACCAGCATTATCAAAAAACACTTAAATTATTTACAGCTTTTCTATTCACTTAAGTATTTCAGGCGGTCTATTACACTGAGCAAAGAGAAACGAGGTAGAGAAACATTTCTACTCAGGAATACATGAAGTCATTCAATTCCACACATAGTTTTTGTTACTACAAAATGGAAAAAATAAGTCTCTATATGATTACTATATCTACATATAAACAAATACGTCCAAGAGTACGAAAAGCATTTAAGAAACATAATTTAGGTGCCTTTTTTTTAAAGCATTTTAAAGGCGGCAGTGAGGAGATATGTCATATAATTTTACACCTGGAAATACTGTACTAGAAATACAATTTATATATATATATATATATATAT
>JADRCD010037419.1:0-10676 GCA_019843815.1 Montemys delectorum | reverse complement strand
TATATATATATATATATATATATATATATATATATATATTACCCAACATACAAATCAAAGAATTCAATGAGGTGAACAAGGTGAAGGGCCCAAGTGAAGATGCCTCAGTCCCACTTGGGAGGGAGAAGAAAACAATCACAAGGTGGAGGGAAGTAGGGACATGGGAGGGAAAGGGGACAGGAGTAGTAGGGAAGAGGGGAACCTGATCTGATATTGGGCTAGGGGAAAGGAATAAAGCCCTGAGGGCCAGTAGAAAGAATGGAATCAGGCAACCTCAGGACGTAAGAGGTTGGGTGGTCTGGCTGAAATATTTGGCTTTTGAACTTTACCACATTAAATGTAATCTAACTAAGCAAGAGTAATAACAGAAATTCTATAGAAATAGATGATGGATAGATGCAATGTAATATGTAAATAGATGACAAATCTGTCATAGAGCCCTCTGTCTTTGTCTATTCATATATTATAACACATGCATAGAGATACTATTGATATTGCATCTGAGGTACCTTATCCATCCTTGCAAAAAGGAAAGTTAAAACTGTATTGAACATACAACCTCTTCTAAGGTTTTTCAAACAACACAGTTTAAAATCACTTATATTCTAGGTTTTTTATGTACAGTATATTTTAAGTAAGGTGAAGATTGTAGAAATAAAGGATGAAAATATACAGGAGCCATAGGGAGAAGAAATGGGGTTAGTTCAAGGCCAGATTGGGCTAGAGTATAAATTACTCATAGTAAATTTGAAAACAAAATAACTATAGAATAATATGCATAGATATATGCAAATTTTATTAATTTTTATAAGGGATTTGAACATTCTTAGAGTTTGTGATAAGGAGACACATGGAAATAATCCATAAAAGTTCCTGGGAGGTGTTTGACAGACAATAGGTAGGCAGATATTAATAAGTAGAAGGACATAAATACATATATATGTATATATACATATATATTCATATATACCAACTTATACGTATTGAATATGAGGAAACTGTCATATATATTCATATTGATTAAAATGTAATTTCAAAATCATCATAATTTTGATATACTACTATAATTAGGATGATGAAAGTGATTTAAAGTACAAATGCAGACACTAGAACTCACAGAAGTTTATCTATGGTCCCTTGAACCTGGGAGGAGAGAAAACAGAAGCAAATTCATAAAATGGTAGCAATATATCGAGCAAATGGTGTTACTAATAGGAAAACTAATGCTTTACATGAAAACATGAAGTAATATATGTGAAATTTCAGAATCACATGTGGAACCTAATTTTGTGTACATGTGTACACATACTTGAAGGCATCTTTCAATTTGTATTATAGGGGCACAAAGAAAGGGCAAACTTGGAGCATGACAGAGAGAAGAGTAACAGTGTACTTTGGAAACAGCAAGCACTCTGGCATACTGCTGGCTAAATGAGACAGCATGATCAAGTTATTCTGAAGGTGAAGTGAAATTACTTACAGTATGCATGTTTGTCAAACAAATACAATAACATGCTATGACAGTGTGAACAGAATGAGTAAATTTCCGTTCTACATGTCCAACTTCTTTAAACTTAGCTTATGATAGTAAGTAGGAATAAAAGACACACGCATGTATCTAAATAAACCTAAGCCTTATTTTCATTCTCTTATTTAGAGTATCCTTTCTGGAACACCCATCATCCTTCATCTTGCAGAAGTCACCTTTTTATATTATTTTTCCTAATGATTGTGGAAGTCATGTAAAAATACTTTACTCATTTTAATTTTAAAAATGAGCTGGAATTAGGTACTTTGCTTCATAGGTACATCTATTCAAAAGCACAGATCCGTGAGCCTGGGATATAGCTCAGTAGTTTAGCACATACCTCCTTTGCACAAGACCCTGTGTTAAATCCATGGGCATTTTGACTCTCTATAAGTTAACAATGACCCCTCTTATTATATATCTTACAATACTTCAGTACTATAGCTCAAAGTGTTCCACTAACTTTTAGCCTTATGAGAACTTGATGGCTAGTCAGAATTATCTGCAAAATTTGGTGTCATGCCATAAAGCAATGTATAACTTGCTGGTTAAGGTTCTGTCCATCTACCAATGCACATCTGTGTCAATATTTAAGCAGCACTTTGAACAAAGCTTATTGGATTGTAATCTTGATATGTTATGGATTTGCTACAAGGACAACTGCATTAACAAGTACATGATGGATTTAGTACCTGGAGTGTTTGTGTCTCCTTAGCATGTCCTTATTATTACCCCTTAAAAGAAGGATTCTTGCCTGGCAGTGGTGGCACCCGCCTTTAGTCCCAGCACTTGGGAGGCAGAGGCAGGCAGATTTCTGAGTTTGAGGCCAGCCTGGTCTACAGAGTGAGTTCCAGAACAGCCGGGGCTACACAGAGAAACCCTGTCTTGAAAAACAAAACAAAACAAAAAAAGAATTTTTCTAATAGTATAATAATTAACAAACATAATAATTTGTACTATAATTTACAAAGAGGGAAGAACAGACATAAGACAGGAGTTATTCCATAATTTCAAACTAAAAAAAAATCTCTAAGTTATAAAGATAGAAAATCAGGGTAGTTTATTTAGTTAGTTTAGTTTAAAATTTTATTTTTATTTAATATTTAAGCATGTTTTAACTAGTAATTTTATAGATGCATTTTGTCTAGTATCATTTCATTTAGAGATTTTTTTTATCTTATTAGTCATTTGTTTATATTTTAAGATTTCTGATTTCATATTTTTTGTGAGTTTGTTTCTTTTTGGCTGTCTTCTGTCTATCTGTCTTGCGCAATGTGTGGGAGTTTGTGTGTGTGGGTGTGTTTCATTTGCTTTTCCTTTGTTGATTTTATTTTCATTTTCATTTTGTATTTGCTTGTTTGTTTTCTAAATAGAAAAAGAAGATATAGAGTTGAATGCTTGGAGAGAATCGGGGAGGAGTTTAGAGAAGAGAAACTTTGATCAGAATGTAGTATATGAAAAATATTTTTCAGATTAAAAAATAAAACTGAGACAATGATTGAGTCTCACATATAAATGAGGGGCTACCAGAGCAACTGGTTTTTCAATGGATGGTCAAAGGCCAGAAGTGACTAAAAATTATTTGTTTCAACTTCTGTAAGAACACAGTTTTCAACCAAGTCTAATAGTTAGAGAAAATTTAATCCAACAACATGGCTGCTCTGTCAAGGAGCCACATGCAAAGACCTTTTAAGTCTATATGATCCAATTAGAATGACACACCTTTAATTTCTCTGGCTATAATAAAGGCACACTGTTAGTACATACTTTTAATCTAAAACAATGAAGGTAAAGTCCATTAGTAAAAGGAAGCAGCCATGTTTGAAAGTGACATCTTATTAATGGGGTAACAAAGTAATAAATCAGGGAAAGATTTGACAAAATGAGTCAGATATAGGATATTCCCAACTCTCAGAAGAACGGCACAGGGAAGAGGAGATATTTAAAGAGTAGTGAGGGAGGGAGAGTCAGTTCAGTCTCTTACATTGAGGTCAGTATAGTGAGTGCATTTGAGTTGAGTTTGTTCATGAATTCATGCAGTTCAGTGCAGGTCAGCAGAGGCATATGATGGCAGAGAATAAGAAGGATCTAGAAGATCAGAACAATTGCTAGAGTTAGTTTGAGGCCAAGCAGGGCAATTCAGTGAGAAACTGGGAGAAGCCAGATTGAATCCTTTATCTTGGAGTACTTTGAGCCAGAATAGCTGAGTTGAACCAGCTAACAAGAATTCAAAAGAAATAGAAAGGGTGAACTTATTCAGCAGTGAGTCTCTGAGACAATAATTACATCAGGCAAACAAAAGGTACTTAGTCAATAATATACCCAATTAAAAACTATTCCTAAGAAAGGATAAACAATAATAATTTAAAATAAAATCAGGTGGTCTAAGGCAGGACCAGCCAGGAGCACACAGGCTTTAGAAGCAGCAGAGCAGCTGGGACACAGTCCTTCCTGCCTCCATCTGCATCCAGGAGCTGGGGCTGCTCTGCAGCCCTCTTTGCACTATTCTTGCCCAGGGACATGGTCTCCAAGGACTGCTGACACAGACTTACAGACCCACAGGAGGAACAAGGTCCAACCAGAAAAAGCAAGAACATCTAACACCAGAGATTACCAGATGGTAAAAGGCAAATTCAAGAATCTTACCAACAGAAACCAAGACTACTTGGCATCATCAGAACCAAGTACTCCCACCACAGCAAGCCCTGGATACCCCAATATACCAGAGAAGCAAGATTAGGATTTAAAATCATTTCTCATGATGCTGATAGAGGATTTTAAGAAGGACATAAATACCTCCCTTAAAGAAATACATGAGAACACAGGTAAACAGGTAGAAGCCCTTAAAGAGGAAACACAAAAAATCTCTTAAAAAATTACAGGAAAAGACAACCAAACAAGTGAAGGAATTGAACAAAACCATCCAAGGTCTCAAAATGGAAGTAGAAACAATAAAGAAATCACAAAGGGAGACAACTCTGGTAAGAAAAAAGTCAGGAGCCATAGATGCAAGCATCACCAACAGAATATAAGAGATAGAAGAGAGAATCTCATGGGCAGAAGACACCATAGAAAACATTGATACAACAGTCAAAGAAAATGCAAAATGCAAAAAGTTCCTAACCCAAAATATTCAGAAAATCCAGGACACAATCAAAAGAACAAACCTAAGGATAATAGGTATAGAAGAGAGTGAAGACTTCCAACTTAAAGGGCCAGTAAATATATTCAACAAAATTATAAAAGAAAACTTCCCTAATCTAAAAAAAAAAAAAAAGAGATGCCCATGAACATACAAGAAGCCTACAGAACTACAGAACTCCAAATAGTTGGGACCAGAAAAGAAAGTCCTCTCACCACATAATAGTCAAAACACCAAATACACAAAACACAGAAAGAATATTAAAAGCAGTAAGGAAAAAAGGTCAGGTAACATATGAAGACAGGTCTATCAGAATTACACCAGACTTCTCGCCATACTATGAAAACCAGAAGATCTTGAGCAGATGTCATATAGACCCTAAGAGAAGACAAATGCCAGCCCAGGCTACTATACCTAGGAAAACTCTCATTTACTATAGATGGAGAAACCAAGGTATTTCATGACAAAACCTAATTTACACAATATCTTTCCACAAATCCAGTCCTATAAAGTATAATAAATGGAAAACTCAAACACAGTTAGAAGCTACACACTAGAAAAAGCAAGAAAGTAATCTTCCAACAAAACTAAAAGAATATAGCCACATAAACAGACTTACAGCTCTAACAACAATAACTGAAAGCAACAATTACTTTTCCTTAATATCTTTTAATATCAATGTACTCAATTCCCTAATAAAAATATATAGACTAACAGACTGATTACATAAACAGGACCCAACATTTTGTTGCATACAGGAAACCCATCTCAGTGGCAAAGGCAAACTCTACCTCAGAGTAAAAGGCTGGAAAACAATTTCCCAAGCAAATGGTCCCAAGAAACAAGCTGGAATAGGCATACTAATGTTGAATAACATCTATATTCAACCTAAAGTGATCAAAAAAGATAAGGAGGGACTTTCATACTCATCAATAGTAAAATCTTCCAAGATGAACTCTCAATTCTGACCATCTATGCTCCAAATGCAAGGGCATGCACATTCATAAAAGAAACTCTACTAAAGCTCAAAGCACACATTTCATCACACACAATAACTGTGGGAGACTTCAACACCCCATTTCATCAATAGACAGACCATGGAAAAAGAAACTAAACAGAAGCACAGTGAAACTAACAGAAGTTATGAAACAAATTGATGTAACATAGCTATTGAAATCCATCAATGTAATCCACTATATGAACAAACTCAAAGGAAAAAAAAGCATATGATCACCTCATTAGATGCTGAGAAAGCATTTGACAAAATCCAACACCCCTTCATCATAAAAGTCTTAGAGAGATCAGGAATTCAAGGCTCATACCCAATCATAGTAAAAGCAATATACAGCAAACCAGTAGCCATCATCAAACTAAATGGAAAGTGTCTTAGTCAGGGTTTCTATTCCTGCACAAACATCATAACCAAGAAGCAAGTTGGGGAGGAAAGGGTTTATTCAGCTTACTTCTACATGGCTGTTGATTACCAGAGGTAGTCAGGACTGGAACTCAAGCAGGTTAGGAAGTAGGAGCTGATGCAGAGGCCATGGAGGGATGTTCCTTACTGGCTTGCTTTTCCTGGCCCACTCAGCCTGCTCTCTTATAGAACTCAAGACTTCTAAGCCCAGAGATGGCACCACCCACAATGGGCCCTATCCCCTTGATCATTAATTGAGAAAATGCCCCACAGCTGGATCTCATGGAGGCACTTCCCCAACTGAAGCTCCCTTCTCTGTGATAACTGCAGCCTGTGTCAAGTTGACACACAAAACTAGCCAGTACAGAGAGAAACTTGAAGAAATCCCACTAAAATCAAGGACTAGTCAAGACTGCCCACTCTATCCCTACTTATTCAATATAGTACTTGAATTCCTAACCAGAGCAATTAGAAAACAAAAGGAGATTAAAGGGATACAAATTGGAAATGAAAAAGTCAAATTACCACTATTTGCAGATGATATGATCAAATACATAAGTGACCCCAAAAATTCCACCAGAAAACTCCTAAACCTGATGAACAACTTCAGCAAAGTAGCTGGATTTAAAATTAACTCAAATAAATCAGTAGCCTTCTCTACACAAAGGATAAACAGGCTAAAAAAGAAATTAGAGAAACCATACCCCTCACCATAGTCACACATAATATAAAATACCTTGGTTTGACTCAGAATAAACAAATGAAAGATCTATATGGCAAGACCTTCAAGTCTCTGAAGAAAGAAATCAAAGACGGTCTCAGGAGATGGAAAGATCTCCCATGCTCATGGATTCACAGGATTAATATAGTGAAACTGGCTATCTTGCCAAAAGCAATCTACAGATTCCATGAAATCCCTATCAAAACTGCAACTCAATTCTTCACAGAGAAAGAGCAATTTGCAAATTCATCTGGAATAACACAAAACTTTTGAGAGCAAATCTATTCTCAACAATAAAAAGAACTTTTAGTGGAATCACGATCATGGACCTCAAGCTTTACTACAGAACAACTGTGATAAAAACTTCTGCATGGTATTGGTACATTGACAGTCAGGTAGATCAACTGAATATAATTGAAGACCGAGAAATGAACCCACACATCTATAGTCACTTGATCTTTGACAAAGGAGCTAAAACCATCTAGTGGAAAAAAGACAGCAGTTTCTACAAATGTTGCTGGTCCAACTGATAGTTAGCATGTAGAAAATTGCAAATCGATCCATTCTAATCTCCTTGTACAAAGCTCAAATCCAAGTGAATCAATGACCTCCATATAAAACCAGATACATTGAAACTAATAGAAAAGAAAGTGAAGAAGAGCCTTGAGCACAAGGGCACAGGGGAAATTTTCTTGAACAGAACATCAATAGTTTATTCACGAAGATCAAGAATTGATAAATGGGATCTTATAAAATTGCAAAGGTTCTGCAAGAGAAAGAACACTCTCAATAGGACAAAATGACAACCAACTGATTCGGAAAAGATCTTTACCAATCCTATATCTGATAGAGGGCTAATATCCAATATATACAAAGAACTCAAGAACCAAAGACTCCAGAGAATCAAATAACTACTAAAAAAATGTGATACAGAGCTAAACAAAGAAGTCTCAACTGAGGAATACCGAATGACTGAGAAGCACCTAAAGAAATGTTCAACATGCTTAGTTATCAAGGAAATGCACATCAAAACAACCCTGAGATTCCACCTCACACCAGTCAGAATGGCTAAAATAAAAAACTCAGGTGACAGCAGATGCTTGAGGGGTTGTGGAAAAAAAGGAACACTCCTTCATTGCTGGTGGGTTTGCAAGCTGGTACAACCACTCTGCAAATCAAGTTGGCAGTTCCTCAGAAAATTAGACATAGTACCACCTGACAACTCAGCAATACCACTCCTGGGCATATACCCAGAAGATACTCCAACATGTAATAAGGACACATGCTCCACCATGTTCATAGCAGCCTTATTTATAATATCCAGAAACTGTAAACAACCCAAATGTCCCTCAACATAGGAATGGATACAAAAACTGTGGTACATCTACTCAATGGAGTACTACTCAGCTATTAAAAACAATGAATTTATGAAATTCTTAGGCAAATGGATGGATCTGAAGGATATCATCCTGAATGAGGTAACCCAATCACAAAATAACACACATGGTATGCACTCACTGATAAGTGGATATTAGCACAGTAGCTTAGAATACCAAAGATACAATCCACAAAACACATAAAACTCAAGAAGGAAAACCAAAATGTGGATACTTGTTCCTTCTTAGTAGAGGGAACAAAATACCCATGGAAGGAGATACAGAGACAAAGTGTGCAGCAGAGACTGAAGGAATGACAATTAAGAGACTGCCTCACCTAGGGAATCCATCCTATATACAATCATAAAACCCAGACACTATTGTGTATGCAAACAAGTGCTTGCTGACAGGAGGCTGATATAGCTGTCTCCTGAGTGGTTCTTCTAGTGTCTGACAAATATAGAAGTGAGAGAATATTGAGCACAGAGTCCCCAATGAAAGAGTTAGAGAAAGGACCCAAGGATCTTAAGGGGTTTGCAGCCCCATAGGAGGAACAACAATATGAACTAACCAGTATCCCCAGAGCTCCCAGGGCCTAAACCACCAACCAAAGTATGCACAAGGTGGGACTCAGGGCTCCAGCCTCATATGTAGCAGGGGCTGATCATCAATGGGAGGAGATGCTCTTGGTCCTGTGAAGGTTCTATGCTCCAGTGTAAGGGAATACCATGGCCAGAAAGCAGGAAAGGGTAGGTTGGTTAGCAGTGGAAGGTGAGAGGGAATAGAGGATATTTTGGAGGGGAAACCAGGAAAGGTGAGAACATTTGAAATGTAAATAAAGAAAATATCTAATAAAAAATAAAAAGATAAAAGCAGGCTAGCAAAGTTGACCCCAAGCCAGATTTACAAAAAATTTCAGAAGAAATATTGATGGAAAAGGATAAATTCAGCAAAGGGCTATTGTTAAGAATAGCTGATGTTAGAACACTTTCTAAGCAAAATTCAGTATTCTTGGCTTAATCACATGACATATTAAAAATGACATCAAAATGACAATCCTATTTATAATTTTTTCAAAAATAAAAAAATTTTAAAACCTTAAATAAAGACCAGCAAAGTGACTCAGGTTCCTTCCGGTCTCCCTGGGCTGGTGTCCTGAGCAGACCTTGGGCACAAGCTCTGCAGCCAGTCCCACAACACCCAGAGGAAGCTCCACTCCCAGGTGCTCTAACAAGCCCAAGGTCACAGGATCCGAAAATCACAGGGTCACAGAGACTGCCTGACTCTGAGGAGTTCTGATACAACCAGGATCACAGGAAGGACTGACTCCAGTAAGACTTAGCAAGGGCAAGGGGCAAGCATAAGAAAATAAACAACACAAACCAAGGTCATTTGGCATCATCAGAATCCAATTCTCCCACCATAGCCAGTCCTGTACACATCATCATACCTGAAATGCAAGATTCAGATATAAAATTACTTATAATGACGATGATAAAGGACCTTAAGAAAGTCATAAATAGCACCCTCAAAGAAATACAGAAGAACACAGGTAAAGAGCTAGAAGCTCTTAAAGAGGAAACACAAAAATCTCTTAAAGAACTACAGGAAAACACAATCAAACAGGTGAAAGAACTGAGTAAAACCATCCAGAATCTAAAAATGGAAATAGAAACAATAAAGAAATCAGAAAGAGAGAAAACCCTGAAGATACAAAACCTAGGGAAAAAAATCAGGAGTCATAGATGCAAGCATCACCAACAGAACATAAGAGATAGAAGAGAGAATATCAGGGGCAGAAGATACCACAGAAAACATTGACACAACAGTTAAAGAAAATGCAAAAAGCAAAAAGCTCCTAACCCAAAACATCCAGGAAATCCAGGATGCAATGAGAAGACCAAACCTAAGGATAATAGGTATAGAAGAGAGTGAAGAGTCCCAATGTAATGGGCTAGTAAATATATTTAATAAAATTGTTGAGGAAAACTTCCCTAACCTAAAGAAAGAGATGTCCATGAACATACAAGAAGCTTACAGAACTCCAAATAGACTATACCAGAAAAGAAATTCCTCCCATCACATAATAATAAAAACATCAAATGCACTAAACAAAGAAAGAATTTTAAAAGCAGTAAGGGAAAAAAGGCAAGTAACATATAAAGGCAGGCCTATCAGAATTATGGCAGACTTCTCACCAGAGACTATGAAAGCTAGAAGATCTTGGGCAGGTGTCATACAGAACCTACAAGAACACAAATACCAGCCCAGGCTTCTATACCCAGCAAAACTCTCAATTAGCATAGATGGAGAAAACAAGATATTATTATGACAAAACAAAATTTACACAATATCTTTCCACAAATCCAGCCCTCCAAAGGATAATAGATGGAAAATAACAACATAAGGAGCAAAATTACACCCTAGAAGAAGCAAGAAAGTAATCTTTCAACAAATCCACACAAATATAATTCCACCTCATACAACAAAAACAA
>JADRCD010037416.1:0-11436 GCA_019843815.1 Montemys delectorum | reverse complement strand
TTCCCTTACTGCTTTTAAAATTCTTTCTTTGTTTTGTGCATTTGCTGTTTTGACTATTATGTGGCGGGAGGAATTTCTTTTCTGGTCCAGTCTATTTGGAGTTCTATAGGCTTCTTGTATGTTCATGGGCAACTCTTTCTTTAGGTTAGGGAAATTTTCTTCTATAATTTTGTTGAAGATATTTACTGACCCTTTAAGTTGGAGGTCTTCACTCTCTTCTATACCTATTATCCTTAGGTTTGGTTTTCTCATTGTGTCCTGGATTTCCTGGATGTTTTGGGTTAGGGTCTTTTTGCATTTTGCATTTTCTTTGATTGTTCTGTCAATGTTGTCCATGTTATCTTCTGCCCCTGAGATTCTCTCTTCTATCTCTTGTATTCTGTTGGTGATGCTTGCATCTATGTTTCCTGACTTTTTTCCTAAGATTTCTAACTCCAGGTTTGTCTCCTTTTGTGATTTCTTTATTGTTTCTACTTCCATTTTTAGGTCCTGAATGGTTTTATTCAGTTCCTTCACCTGTTTGTTTGTGTTTTCCTGCAATTCCTTAAGGGATTTTTGGGTTTGCTCTTTAAGGGCTTCTATTTGTTTACTTGTGATCTCCTGTAGTTCTTTATGGGATTTTTTTGTTTCCTCTTTAAGGGCTTGTACCTCTTTATCTGTTTTCTCCTGTATTTCTTTAAGGGAGTTATTCATGTCCTTCTTAAGTTCCTCTATCAGCATTGTGAGATGTGTCTTTAGATCCAAATCTTGCTTTTCTGGTGTTTTGGGATATCCAGGGCTTGCTGAGGTGGGAGTACTAGGTTCTGGTGAAGCCAAGCAGTCTTGGTTTCTGTTGGTAGGATTCTTGCGTTTGCCTTTTGCCATCTCTTGATCTCTGGTGTTAAAAGTTCTTGGTGTCTTAGAGCTTGACCTTTCCTTGCTGCCCTGCAACTCCCCTTCCACTCCTGAGGTCTTTGCCTCCCAGCTGGTCTGGCCTGAGTCCTTGGGCTGAAGTCTGCCTTGGAGGGAAGCTCTCCCCTGAGTCCTTGGGCCGAAGTCTGTCCTGGAGGGAAGCTCTCTGCTAGCAGGCAGGGGGCAGAGGTGGTTGCTGATCCAGCTCTGTCACTCGGAAGCTGACAGGCTCCTGTCCCTACAGTCCTGAGACTCCCCTGCACTTCCTGAGGCCTATGCCTCTTGGCTAGTCCCGCCTGATTCCTGGGGCTGAAGCCTGCCCTGAGTCCTTGGGCTGAAGTCCACCCTGGAGGGAAGCTCTCCCCTGAGTCCTTGGGCTGAAGTCCGCCCTGGAGGGAAGCTCTCGCCTATCAGGCAGGGGGCAGAGGTGGTCACTGATCCAGCTCTGTCACTAGGAAGCTGACAGGCTCCTGTCCCTGCAGTCCTGCGGCTCCTGTGGAATTCCTGAGGCCTATGCCTCCCAGCTGGTCCTGCCTTAGCAAGACCCCAGAGAGAAAAAGGCCCATTTTCTTTATGATTAATAATATGCACAAATAAAATGATTATAGCTAAATGCCAGCCTCAGTAAATGAACAGAGATGTGTCCAAGCTGTTGATGTTTTGCACGGAGTACTGTGCTATTGGCTCCAGCTGGATGCTACCATGCTCGGGATGTGCACTGCCATTTTTACAGCAGCATCTAAAGTCATACAGAGCATGTGTACAGATTGCCAGACCTGGCATATCCACTGAGCTCCAGGGACAGGGCGAGACCTGATTTGATTGGTCCTACCACATGCTCTTAGCCAATACTCTGCAATCATTTCTTGTTGGAATAAGTTGTTGTTTGATTTATTATAGAAGTTTATAATATTTACTGAACCATGTTCGCTGATTCAAGATACCTTCCTCTGTTTCTCTCATTAGTTCCTTTTACCTGATAAAGTTTTAGTGACGTTGAGCATGTAGGTATATAAAACAGACACATGAAGTGAACATTTATTGATAATAAGTCATAAGGACAACACCTTAAAAGAATTCTTTAGTATGTATGTAACTTTACAACTTATTAAAGATGGAAATTAAATTCACACATTAAACATAAAACATGTATGCCCATTTGTTTTTACATAAATTAAGGCTTGACTAGATATTTGGTAATTCGGACACAAGGTATATTTAATAGTCTTCAGAGCTGATGGATATTTTCATTTTGTAATTCTCAATATGCTTTCACAGAAACACAGAGTACAAAATAGCAAAAGTGAGTTTAGGTCCATTTCATGAAAGGTCCAACAATCTGCCTTAATCCCCCAACATTCATTTCTGCTATTTTTCATAATATGTAAGTCAACACCTTCAATACAATTTTAAAAATCCAACATTCTATCATAACGATCCAAAGGTATCCTAATTTTATCTTTACCTGCTGAAGATTAATGGTAGAAAACTGCTTTAAGAATGTGATGTAATTCTATTTACTTAAAATATGATTTTAAATGTTAACAAATTCAGATAAATTGAAATATGTATCTTTTCTCATCATAATGCAGTAAAACAAATCAATAAAAAGGAAAACTGTTTTAAAAATTCTTTATTTTCCATAATTAAACCATTGTTTTTTTGTAACAGCAGAAAGCTTTGTGTGCTCAGTAAAATCCCTGCAGTTCACAACATGACAATAGTCTCAAATCTGAGTCAAGGAATTTTAGAAGCTTATTAGCTTATTAAAGTCTCACCAGACCACAGTTATCTTGCTATGACTTCACTATTATTTTTCCTTGTGTAGAATGTGCAATGTACAGGAAGGAAGAATTTGGTAACTTTTGAGCCACTAAGTTAATAACATTATGAGCATATTCAACTTTGAAGATAAATCTCTAAAGTGTGGCAACCTCTACCAAATGGCAGCAAAGCTCAGTCCAGAGACCAGGCTTCTGCTTTAGAGGTTGTGGGTTGAGAATTAAGTATTCATGATGTCATGTCAGAATCTCAGAGATATTGCCCAGCCCGACACAGAGGATTAATTGTAATGTCTGAGCAATAGGTAGCTATGAGGACCTGTTGTCTCTTTGGCCAAAAGGAAAGTCTGTTCTTTTGCTTTGTACCACTGCATTATCTACAAGCTAAAGAGTTCACATGGGAACAAGGATTAAATACCCCGTAATGGTGTTGAGCAGATATGGACAGTTCTAGTAGCAAATTGTCTTCTCAAAATAACCTAGTAGAGTCACAATTTACTTTTCACTTATCAAAGTATTTTTTCCTTCTTTCTTTGAAAATCAAGGAGCCAGATGGGCATCTAAGCTTTATTCCTGTTATTCTGGTTTTATTTGAAAGTCAAAAAAGTTATGATGAAGTGAGTTTGATGTTAGCACTTGTGGGTTCACCATTGGCTTTACCATGCAGGAGATGTCTATCTCATTTAAAGTGCCTTGAAGGGTTACAGTAAAGTAGAGAGGGGACACAGGGCCATAATTCAATAAGCACTAGTTATGGTTATTGTTAAGATTTTAAAGTATGATGA
This sequence comes from Montemys delectorum, assembly GCA_019843815.1. NCBI lineage: Eukaryota > Metazoa > Chordata > Mammalia > Rodentia > Muridae > Montemys > Montemys delectorum. Next base: position 7,979 of record JADRCD010037416.1, on the reverse strand, counting down.
ATTCATGGTAGACACTCAAATAATAGCTTGGAAAGAAACTCATTTAAAATGATTTCTACTCCAATACTGATTCGTACAAGTCACAAGTTAATTTGTAAACAGTATATTATTGGTACAAAATAAAATCCAATTGTGCTCTCTGAGCCATATGAAAAGACAGCCCAGCTTACTCATGTGTCCTCTCTTTGTGCTATTTTGTGTCTCTGTCAAAACCATTTAGATAGAACAGGGCTCAACCATGGCTTCTTATGAGCAATTGGATAGTAAATTGTTACCAATCAAAGTCTGTGCAGTGACAATTCAAATTAAAATAGTTTATCATTCAAACTAAGTTTTCAGTAAAACCAATGAATCCCCAGCATTTTCTTACAATGGAGTGAGCGCCAAGCTTTCTCAGACTAGTGATTTATGGATATTTGTCTTTCTGTTGTTTTAAAGGGTTCTCATCCACATAACCATAACTCAGAATCAAATGGTCATATTAAGTATATAGGGAGAAGAAGATTGAATAAACGGAGAAATCCAGAGTTCCTTTTTCTTTTCACTTCCAGCAAGGCAGTATTAAAATCAACCCCGACTAATTTGGGCTTTCTTTCAATCATATTGATTCTCCTATGAAGAGAAAATGAGAATTATGTTTGACTTTCTGAAGTGTGTATTTTTTTAACATTATAGGAAACTTCAGTATTATTTGTCAATATTAATATTAAAATTCTCTATTCCCAGCATATTGTGTGTATGATATCATTTCAAGAATGAAACCACACAACTCATCAATTGCCTCTATCCTAATTAGCAGAAATCATTAAATTATAGGAATTCATTATGGTGTGTGAATTAATTCTAAAACATTTCTGAGTTGGAAATTGATCTCAATGAAATAGCAAGAAGTTTGTTTTGCCAGGAATTCACAGGTGAGTGGAAGGAACAATGTCTTGGGGTCGTAACAGATAATGAGGTAGGAAAGAGACTTTGTTTTTGTCTTGAAGATCTTTCTCTAGCAATCATGTTGGGTGTGCCATTTGAGACATGTAAAATGGAAGACAGAGAGGGGGATGGGGGGGTAGAGGAGCCTAATTAGATTAATGAGAGAAGCACATAGTCCTTTAAGACTTGTTATTTCTAAGCTTATCATGAACTTCCAACCTTGTGCACATGCTCCCTCTTCTGGCCCTTCTCAGTCAACAATACCTTTTTACAAATTGACCTTTAACCCTGTGACTTACTTTTTATCCTCTTTATCTCTGTGTTATTAAGACTTACAGTTATTAATAACAGATATCATTGATATCTGCTTTTTGAAAGTTGATGTATTTAATATTTATCCTGCTTGAAAGGACATTTTATTGCTTTCCTGTGAGAAATGAAAAATAAGAACAGCATCTACCAAAAAGTCCTTTTTATTCTATGGAAGAACAAAGCAGAGAGTCACCTTGTATTTTGACAAGCATGTTTACTTCTCATTGTTTCTTTTCTGCTTAGGAATTGAGATGGACTTGTCAGTAATAATTTCCAGAGTAATCTTTAAAAACCTGTGAATCCCTCTCTTATTAGTTTTAATAGAGTCACTGCTCCCTAAGCTTACTTGGAAAATTATTACCTATCACAAAGACAGAAGGCAAACATATGAGATATTGACAGCAGTGGAAAGTGGGTCCCTAATGATGGCTATTAATAGTGAAAGTTACGTTAAAAAATATACTCAACCAAACACTAAATTCCTCTTGAAGACTAACATGAATTCTAAGATTTAGGGGCAGAAGAGGGACAAGGAGGTCAAAGATTTGCTTTAGTGGAGAGTAGAATTGTAGACTAGAAAGAAATGCTTAAATCTTAGTGTTTGAACCAACCCAACACATGTACCAATCATTGATGTTTCATCATAAATATTTTATTATGAAGAAACAACATAAAAATAGAAAATTTCCTGACTGCCCAAACAGGATTAAAACAGTTGTCCTACCTCAGACAAATGTTGTCCTCTGTTTTTGGGTCATGTTTGGCAAATTTTTGTTAATGCTTAGATCTACTCTCAGGTCTCTGGAATAATCTGTGATTATATCCAGAGAACATGTGAACTATTTTAGATTTCTTGTTACATTTTTCAGATACAAGAGGCTAGACTGTGGGTCCTAGTCAGATGCTGGTATTGGGGCAAATACAACATAATGTAATCAATTTATTGAACTGTTTTAAAGTGTGTACAAGGAAATGTAAGCTGATTTTAATACAATAGATCACATGATATAATAAATCATTGTAGAGAGCTGGTTAGAAATAGAAGACAAAAGTCTTGAGACTAAAGGAAGAGAACAAAAGGGTAATTAGTTGCTGACTGACTGACTGACTGACTGACTGACTGACTGCCTAACTGACTTACTAGGCCATGTCTATATAGTGCACTTACGTATGAAAAACCTTGTAGAACTGTAAGTATCTCTGAAGTCCATCTTTGGAAAAAGAATTAAAACAAATAGTTTGTTGAGCTGTTATGTCCCCAGTAGATTAGTGCAAGCAAGTTGAATGGATTAATAAAATGCTACCCAAAGCTAAGAAAAGTAGTTACAGAGTAAAGCTTGATAACCTGTTATAATGCACCTGGTGTATTAGCAATGTCTGAAGACACTGAGGAGCCCTAGTAGTGTAAGAAGACCAGGAGGGGGAGGGACGCTCAAATGTCTATGGTCACTACAACAATTTTCATTACAGTCTTGACTTTGCCACTGTTACACAGCTCATTGGTGAAGATGCCAAATATTTCTAGCATGCTACTCAATTATTTTTAAAGCATCAGTTCAAAGAGAAATCATCTCAATGTCAACATTTCTTTTGAGAAAGATGGATAGAGGGGAGATCATTTCAGTTTGAAAGCTATCGTCTAAATTTACAGCCGCATGTGGTCAAACAGCTATCGACGCCTGAGAGTTTCCAATTGCTGGTAATAGACTGGAAAAAAAAGATAATGTGTTTGATCGATCAGCATGAACAAATTTCATTTAGGGGATCAATAACAGTTTATACTTGACAAAGCTGAGGGACCACATTTATTTTTCCCTTTGATTGAATAAATGTTTTCAATGGGACTGCAAATGTAAGGCAGGCCTAACCATTTCTTAACTGGAGGCGAAGCCCCAGCTACAGAGTTATTGCAAGCAATGTGTATTTAAAACTAATAGACAGAAAAGTGGATAGCCAGGGGCTGGGGCCGTTGAATGAAAGTAATGTACAGTTTATTAAAACACAACACATGGCAAGAGAAAGGTTTCATTTTCTTGGTGTCAAGGAATAGAAAAAAATAGAAAAGAGATGTCAGGTTTCATGCGCAGAGCTTTCTCTGCCTTGTTTTATTTTCTCTTTCTCTCTTTTGATTAAGATTAAACCCTTCATTGGATGAAATAAATTATCATAAAAAAATCATAAAGTGCTAGAAAAGAGCCCTAATGCACGTGACCAATAGCATCAGGGTGAAGGTCTTCCTGTGCTTTGAAGCAATGCCTTCTCTACAAACCTGCATATATATTTCGCCAACTCTATATCCCCCCAAACTCTTTTCATATCAAACATAGTACATAGTACAGCAAAGGCTTATTGAATGAATGCACGGTTGAATTCTTGCACGGTTGAGACTCTTTCCAAGTGGCCTTTTAGCTAATGTTGACTTGTATACATAGTCTTGCATTTGCACTCAGTTACAAGGCCTGAGGTTTGAGTTATAGTGGTTATGGTTATGCAAAAGCAAACTGTTCTTCACTTCGTAGATGGCAGATTGACACCATAGGTCACACGTCACTCAGCTGGTCATATGTGAAGAATTAGATTTTCCCATTTATTCTGTCCAAAATTGAGGTATAACACAGTGGGAGGTCTGATCAATTTAGGTTTCTTTTCACGTTACATATGTGTCTCTAATTGATAATAAAGTCTTTGGGGCTAGAGATGTCTCAGGAGGTGAAGGCACTTGCCACCAAGCCTGATAATCTAGAGTAATCCCTGGGACTCATATAGTGCAAAGAGATAATGGACTCTTGTAAGTCACCCTGTGACTTCTACTTGCATGCTCTGGCATGTCTGAATGCATACGTAAAGACGCAAGATAAACGTCTAAATAAAACCTAGTTGGACTTTCAACTGATAGGCCAGGATTTGTTTCTATTGGCTCTTAGGATTCCTTCCTCGAAAGCATACTCATTCATTTCACCCTGTTCTCCATGTTGACATTGGAAACACAGCTTGTATCAGGGTGTGGTAGTCACTCCACCTAAAATCTCAGCCTCCAGGATTCAGGGGCCGGAGGATCACTCCAAGTTCCAGGCCAGCATGGTTTCCAGTGTGTTGCAAGCCAGACTAGACTATATAATAATCTCTGTCTCAGAAGGAAAGGAAGGAGGGAGGGAGGGGAACGAAGGTGGGAAGGAAGCATATTCCAGATCTTTCCAGGCCTTGCCTCTATCATAGTTAAGTGTCTCCACAGATCTTGGGTGCGTCTCAGCCACAGACAGAGTAACCCTAAAAGCACACTGACGCATCTTAAAGGAATATACCAATCATGATATTTTATTCAGGGGTTGGGGATATGGTTCAAGGTTCAAAGCAGTTGCCTATCGTGTGTGAAGCCCACCTTCAATCTCCAGCACTTCAGATAACAACAATAACATATTTTATGTATACACCTTCAATTCCAATTTCATTTAGAAAGTGGAAAGTTGAGATCTCGGGCAGATTTTTATTTCACCTGAACAATACTTAAATTTTCCTCCCAACGGGGCTGGAGTTATATCGTCCTGCAATTAAGTTTCTGATGATCCCCATGATGAGCTTGACTTGCAGGGTGGGAGAGAAGCCAGTCATCTGTGTGGCTTCTGGTTCCAGCTGCCTGCAGCAGCCAGCCCCACATTCCTGGCGTGTGCCTGGGAGTGAGAGCTGAGGTGGTGAGACGCGGCGGCGCCTGGGGACCTGCGCCGTGCCAGATCTATTTTAAGCACTGGTGCTCTGAATTGTTTAAAATGCATATTGTTTGTGTACATCTCACAGAGGAAAATGCCAGTTATGGATGCCCCGGGCTGCTTGTATGTCAGATGATTAAGTCTTCAAGGCCTGCAGCTGTGGGTCATTATCAATGGTACTTCCAGGTCAGGGTGTACACAGCAGAGTTTGAGGCAATGGTTGACCTTTTAATGGCACTCCAGGGTAACATGGCTTCCTAGGGCATGAATAATCATTTTTAAATTGTTTATCTGACTTCCATTTGTTTAGGAATGCAAATGTATTATAGCGTATGAGATTTCCTGATATTCTTTTGGGATGGGAATAAAAACAGTTTTTACTGCATTTCTCTAATTTTATATAAACAAAATCCTTAATAAGGACAGAAGGTGGCATACTTAATAATATGGGTTCGTGCATTATACTTCGAGGCTCAGTAATTTAGTATGTCCTCTCTAGAACCGTGTTCCACTTAGGCATCAGCAACAGTGACAACGCATTCTTGGTCGTCCTTCTGACACACTAACTGAAACTTCAAAGTGACCTGCTCGTATTTTAAAAATCTTCATCCAATTCATGGAGCACTTTAACTCAAAATCCAGGGTTTTGGTTTTAGTTCTTTTTTAATTTTAAAGTAATTTTATTATCCTGTATTAATTATATAAGTGCATACGTTTCAGCATAACGATTCCATGTGTGCTCATGGCAGGTGTTGACCTCGTTCATCCTCTCTTTTATTGTATTGGAGAACAAGCTTCTCATTTATGCTGTTCTGGTACTGAGTTCACATCTAAAAGCATGAGTTTCTTTCTACAGTTGTAGGAGCATCCAAGCTAATTTCAGAGTAAAATAATTAAAGCTCAAAAAATAATAGTCCTGGTTTCAGTCAGCTTCATCCTATTGTTTCTATCCAGCTGTTACTCTTAAGAGAAAGAAAAAATTCACCTGAGACTTAGAATTATTGAAATAAAACCCAGATGGTGCTAGAAATATAGGTAGTGAGCAATAGTTAATCATAACCCTCAAAGTTAATCATCAGTAATGACAATTTGAAAGCACAGGGGTGATGTATTTGTTTTAGTGAGAATTCACATTGACCTTTCAAGTGGCTTGCGGTCTCTGAACAATTGGGTTCAAACAGAGCTTTACATGACAATAGCCAACAAAATAATTAAGGTGTCATTAACTACTCTTATGACCAATGCACAGTGGTGCCTATACACTGGGAATCTATATATTGATCCCATAATCCCAAATAGGTTTTCTAGTAGATGTTTTGGTGTTTTTTTTGTACAGTTTTACTGTAAGTGATAATTCAAGGATCCAGACTGGTTTTATGTTCTCCCCTTCTTGAGCTTGGAACCCAAACAAATGCAACTTAGCTCCCTATGACATGAATAAGAGGAACACACAGGACCTCCATGGAGGCCATGAAGGTTCCAGAATTGACAGTCAACAATGCTGAGTGTGGTTCAGAAGCCAGGACCTACTTTGAAAGAGAAGGAAATGGAAAAGTCATAGGTTTGTAAAGAAGAGGGCAATTACTGGCGCTGGTTTGATTCTTGAAAATGTTGTGAACATCGTTGTTTGATCTGTCTATAGCAAACTCCATAGCCTATGATAATTTACATCACAAATCCCAGAAGAAACACATTCATTTCTTTCTAAAAAAGAGATTTTGAATGACAGCTATGGTAATGATTGAAGCCAGCTTCCAGTGTTGCTACAACTATGGAAAGAAGACAAGAGAACAGGAATCTACTCTACCAATACCTTCATTTAAAACATGTTTCTCATATAAATCAAGTTTAGATCCAGATCCAAACATGGCCACACCTAAAAGCAAGAGATACCATCAAATAGGTTTCCACAATTCAGCAACTGAAGTATGGTTAAGCAAAAGTTTGTAAATATTGTAAACGATTCTGTTTTATTTGATTTTTAAGAGAATTAAGATAGTCAGTAGTCAAGTGGTGCTGGTATGGGTACGTTGAAAATAACACACCATGTCGAGCCATTAGTATTGATTTCTTTAATTGTGTGAAGGATTCCATACATGTTTCTGAGATGCAATGACTTCCAGCAGTCAGTATTAGCATTGTGAAGTTGGTTGGACTTTACTGCTACTCATTTCTATTTGGCTACAGCTGTGATCTTGGGTGTCTTTTCCTTTCTTCTCTTCCTCTGCCCTCTCGGATGTTTCTTAACCCCTGCCCTTTCAACTAATAAATTAAGTTCCCATATATGGAGGTACTAACTGTTTCTGAGCCTGTAATGAATGCTTTCTCATTAATCAGAGAGCAAAGATCCTGACAGGGATGTCCCCATTTTTCCATAAGCTAGATGTCACAGCACTGTCAGGGCTCACTCTGGGTCTTCAGTCTCCAACATCCTAGAAGATCCACAAGAATAGTCAAGGAGTAAAAGAAACAGTGCTGAAAATAAATGCATGAGAGCAGATACAATGCTGGGCTTATACCATTTTTAAAAAGATTAAACATTTTTATTTAAAGCAATGAAGATCCTCTACAATTTGCTCTCATGTTTCAAAGAAAGTTAAGAATATTTTCTGAGAGTTTGAGAATACAATTAGTGATTGGTTATAATGCCATTAGTGTAGTAACTTGTAGAATTCATCTTATACCCCCTGACTTCAGAGCAAATAAGTATCATGAATATCTGTTTACTTTTTTGATTTCAGAATAAATAAGAAGCAAACACATGTTTTGAAGTCATTTTCTTATCTAGTCAGTTGGCTAGGGCATTCTGGACATAAAGTTTTGGGCTTTTCTTTTTACTTGAAATTAGGAATTTGATATGTGAATGAAATTTGTGGGCTTTCAGTTCTCCTGCTTTCACAAGCTCAAGATTTGCTTCTAGGGTGTCTGGTGTCTGCTCACCTTCAGGTTGCTCGGAGATGATTGGTTCTGCCATTATTGTGTGGCTGATTTGTGTGTGTGTGTGTGTGTGTGTGTGTGTGTGTGTGTGTGTGTGTG
>JADRCD010037398.1:0-11650 GCA_019843815.1 Montemys delectorum | reverse complement strand
CTATTGATGATCGAATTTGCAATCCTCTACTATATACCTGCTGCCAGTACATTCAATCCCACCCTGTATAGTCCTTGATTGGTGGTTGGGTCCCTGGGAACTCTGAGGGTACTAGTTAGTAATTGTTGTTCATCCTAAGGGGCTGCAAACCCTTCAGCTCCATAGAACCTTTCTCTAACTCCTTCATTGGGGACCGTGTACTCAGTTCAATGAATGGCTGTGAGCCTCTACATCTGTATTAGTCAGGTATTGTCAGAACCTCTTAGGAGATAGCTATATGCTTGTCCTTCCTTCAGTCTCTGCTCCATAGTTAATCTCTGCCACTCCTTCTGTGGGTGTTTGATTCCCCTTTTTAAGAAGGAATGAAATGTCCACCTTTTAGTCTTCCTTCTTCTAAAGTTTCTTGTGGTTTGTGGGTCCCCCTTTTAAGAAGGAATGAAATATCCACATTTTGGTCTTCCTTCTTCTTGAATTTCTTATGGTTTGTGAATTGTACTTTGTGTATTCTGGAGTTTTTTGTGGTTTGTGGATTGTACTTTGTGTATTCCAATCTTCTGGGATAATAGCCACTTATCAGAGAGTGCATAATATGTGTGTTCTTTTGTGATTGGGTTACTTCACTCAGGATGATGACTATGTAACCCAATCACTAACTATGTAGCTCAGCTTGGCCTTGAACTCACTAGCCCAAGTTAATTTTGAACTCTTGATGATCCTCCTGCTTTAGCTTCCAAAGGTTAAGATTATAGGTGTGCCACCACTCCCAGCATTCAGGTATTTGACTAAATACATATTTGTATTATGTATTACATACATATTATACATTATACATATTTGTATTATGAAAGAATAACTACTATTCTTTTATATGTGGTTTAGAACCATATTTTGAAAGTTGTTATTAAAGACACTGGAGTTATGCTGCCACAACAAAATCATACTTTCTCCATGCTTTCATGTTATCATGGGATGACAGAAACTCACAGTCTGAGGCAATGTCTCATATATATGCAGTAGAGTGGGACCTAAAGTTTAAAGAATTTGTCCCTTTCTCTCTTGTCCTTTATTGCTGGCAGTGAACCACTTTCAAATTCAACCAAGTTTAAAGCTCCCACACTTCATATATTCAAATGAGAATTGAACACAGTCCACAATCTATACTAGGGTGTCTCCCATATATTGTTATTTAGATATCATAGCAATCAATTTTATTTCCATCTACTCATCTACACATTCCTAAATATGATTTGGGGAAGAAAATCATGGGTAAGGAAAGATGAGTTTTGTGTAGCTCAAATTTAATTATTTACCATCCTAACAATTGTAATTAATTCCATTTATCTGTGTGCTATATGTTGATATGATAAATTCTCTTTATTTCTGACTTACAATTGGTTTGGATCTGTTAGGAAACTTTTAAATTCTTCTTTCAGAACACTGCCATACCTTTTTTGTGATTATTATTTGGATATAAATTTTGTAGTTTCTTTTTAATGCAAATGGGTCATTTTCTATTGTGTATTTTAAGTCATTGCTGTGTGCACAAGACTAAGTTTAATGATGTTCTTTTCACTTCCTTTCTGACTCACATTAGTATTTTATTTTATAACAGGTTCTACTTGTCCACATATGTGGACTTGTCACTACAGTAGTCTCACTGGTTGTGTTTCTGAAAATTTCTTTTCATTTCTTTTATTTCTTTATTTTTATTTCTTTTGAGGCAGGGTCTATCATGTAGTTCTGGTTATCCTGTAATTCACTATTTAGACCAGACAGGCTTCAAAATCACAGTGAACCTCCTGCCTCTGCCTCTTGCAAGTAGGATTAAAAGCATGTGCTCTCCAAAGTTTTATACTCAAATCCTAACCCCTGAAGCACTGGCATTAGGATGTGTAGCTTTATAAGGTAGTAAGAAATTAAAAATTTTTTCAAACATTTATTATGATCTAGTATTAAAGTACTTCAAATATTGTTCTGAACTCTCAGTTGGAAAAAAATCAAGACAATAATGACATAAATGCACTAGCAGATCTATTTTTTAGATGATATTCTAAAGCCTTAAAGTTACCATGCCCATCAGATTGACCTGTCCTATAGGAATTTGTCAAAGGATACCAGAAAACTGTCCAAGGTATGGTATCCTGGGCAAGATCAGATCCTAAGGTTCTATAGGTTAAGGTTCGGGCCAACTCTTTGGTCTTCTGTTTTGGAATACTGTACTATACTATACTATACTATACTATACTATATATTCAGGGTATATTCCTCTCCTTGACTTCTGGAAGTGTCTAAAATCACTCTAGTCTATGATCCTAAACCTCAAGCAAAATCTATCTCCTTAGTTGCCAGAGCCCTTGCAGAGATGTCCCAAAGGATATCTGTAGGTGTTCTCTACATCCTAGATAGTTCCTGTGATCCAGAGTGTGAGGCTTCAGGCCAAGAAATCTATTTTTGGGGATTCCAAAGAAGGTATATAAAAGTGGAATGCATATAACAAAAACATCTTTGGGGAGTCCTGCAGATCTGAGAACAAAGACAAGTTTCTCAAAGCTGCTTCTGTCTAAGTTAGGAAGGTTCCCTTCTAAAGGCCCAAATGGGCCTGGGTATTATCTTTGCACCTTAAACATTTCTAAAACAGATTTTTTATGGCTGGTACTCACTCTAATATTCAATGACACATTCTTTACAAATATATGAATTGTGGGGTGGTTTTGAGTCAAAGAGAATCCTGTACATTATTCACTGGAGAAGCTTTATGTGAAAATAAATTCTTTTCTACTTGAAAAGTAAAGATTTAATCCAATCTGTAAAACCTTGAGTGTTTTGTTTTAATATTTCTCCTTAAAATTCAGTGTTTAAAACTCATTCCAATGAAAATTTTAGATAAAATGTTAATTTAGAATAATAAATTTGATTAATAGTAATGTAATACAAATTGATAGTTCCTATAAAATGGATTACTGAAAGAATCTTTCTATAAATTGTTATTGTTCTTCTTGATGAGAAAGATCCTCACTACATAGCTCAGTAAATCCTCAAACCTGCTATATAATTTAGACTGGCTTAATTTTTAATTAATAATACTCACCTACAGGAGACTCCTGAGCGTTGGCATTGCCAGAACTCACAAAGCAAGACATTAAAGCATCATTGTTAATAGCAGTACTTTTCTGCCATTTTAAAATAATTTCTCCTCTCTGTTAACAAAGAGGAAATCAGAAGAATTGAATTGTTTTTAATAGGATAAAAAGGATGTGTTAGTCATCAGTCTAACCAGCACGTGGCAATAATAAGCCTCTAAAAGTTAGCTTTCTGTCTTCCATTGCTAGAAAAGAAAACAAAAGGCGAACATGCAAACTTGTTGGCACCCAAGTAGGCCCCAGTGACATTTACAAACAGTTTACTTAAATTTCTTAGTATTTAGCTTTTTTATATTTAAATTTAAAACAACCAGGCAGCATCTGAAACCAGGCAGTATCTGAAACAATATTTTACCCTCAAATCTCTTTGAAGATCAAGTGCTCTGATGTGAAATCAAGACACATGAAATATGAAAGCTCCTTAGATGATTTATTATAAACCTAGGAAGCACTCAATTGTCCAATGTTCAAAGTGATCTACTACCTGTTTTTACAAGTACAGTTTTACTCATATAAAGGCATGATTACTTCTCTCATTTTATTTTATAATTTTGGGGTTGCTGCAGATGGATTCTAGGGACCCACATGTGCTAGACAAGCACTTCACTACTCTATTATATCTTCACAACTCTTTTCTGCATACTTTAGTAACTGATTTTATATCACACTGAAAAGTTAAGAGTCTGTAAAAGACCACATCATTCACAAAGCCAGAAGTATTTGCCAGTTCATCATTTCAGAATGTTGATAATCCTCCTCACAAAGAGAACAACAGAACAACTGAGGTCATATGCAAGTAGTTTTGATTCTGGTTCTGTCTATTATTTAGTATACAATATTGTAAGTCACATCAAGTCTCTGACTGAAGCAGTTATAAAGATTATATAAGATGCTGTACTTAAACTTCTTTGAGCACTTAGAGATGTACAATAAACATTCAGTAAAATGTCTTGGAGTAGTGCTTGTCTACTCTCTCTCCTATATATAAAAGTCTATAAAATATAACAAGCTGACAAAAGGTGGAGTTCTTCATGTAGTATACCATAAAACATTTTGACTAAGTACTCATGTTGTTTTGGTTCTCGGAGATGGAGATCAAAATTGATATACCTACTAGAGATAAATTCCTGTTTTTGAATCTGAAATAATTCCCTGTTGTAGTTTTTAATTAATAAAGTGTTGAATCAGTGATTTGTGACTATATATATATATATTTCATCAAATACTAGAAAAAGATGCTGAAAATATAATGAACAATACATGATCTTTATCCTTAATAGGGAAAGCAAGCAGTTGTTACGATTTTGTTGTTGTTTCTCCTCAAAAAGCAAGAACAAAAAAAGCATGTGTTGGAAACTCTCAAGGCTCAGTGTAAGATAACGTAATCTTTAAAAGGTGAACTTAAGTGGGAGCAGTAGGGTTATTATACCCTAGTGAACAAAATTTTGAGAGTAGGATTAAATTCTCATGGAACTCTGAGTTAGTTTCTAAAAATATACAAATCTTATCATTCCCCAGTCTCTGAATAGGTTGTGACATGATTCATCATTCCCCTACATAGTCAGGTCATTATGATAATATTACCTAGTAAAAGATATTTACCAAAAAGACAATGATATTAGTTCCATGCCATTGAATCTTCAAAACAGTGAGTTTTTTTCTATAAAACTATCTAGCTTCAGAAATTTCATCATAGCGATAGAAAACAAATCAATAAAACAATCTTATATTAGATAAGGTGATTTGCATAGATAGTGAAAAACAGTTTAATATGGAATAGAGTCAGATGAAAAACAGATCTTTTAGAAATTTGGCAAGATTTCCTGGGTAAAATTATATCTAAGCTAGGCATCAATGAATTAAGACTGAATTAGACTAAGGCTGGTGGTGTTGCAGGAAAAGTGAAAACGTGCACTGAAAGGTCTAGAAATCAGCTTTAAAAATACATCTAGTTTAGGATTAGAAAGAATTTTAGAATGGGCAGGACAGGCATGTAGACTAAAAGATGATGGTAATGATACTAGGGTCTATATCATACGAGGGGTCATAAGCCATTCTAAAATCTTGATGGTTTATTGTGAGAGCAATGAGAGCTCTTTAAAGAGTTTCAAGTATAGCAACAGTATATAACTTATATTTATGAGAAATTAGATTGATTTTATAAGGAAACTAAACAAGGAAGAATATAATTAAAGGCAAATAACTCTAGCTAGAGAAGACTAATCTTCAAAATTGCATTCATATTTATTTCTAGTTATAAACAGAATAGAATTGATTTGAATATATTAATATATTAATTTTATTTTTTCTCAAATTATTAAAAATCAGTAAGCAAATATATAGTTTGCAGGTATTTCTCTTCCAACCATGCCTCCATCCCCTGAGCGGACCCTCTGCCTTCTCTTCTCTCCATTCTTTTGTGTCAGTAACCAATATCTAGAAACACTCTACATGTGGGAACCCAGTGGCAGCATCTGGCAAGGACTCAGGTTGTTGATTCATATTTTCCTTCCTTTGCTTCGTTATAATGTTTCCATTCTCATCTGCAGCCATGTGAGAAGCTGTTTGCAGATGTGCTTCTTGGCACTGCAACTCCATTCATTGGAGACTCCAACACTTGACACAAATCTATCTCCCAGCCCTTTCATCCATGTCTCTACATTCTTTGTCTAGTCGCAACTTACTTGTAGGAGCACCTCATTTCACTACATGTTCAAATTTCTGAGGACCTTGCCTCTTGGTATGGACAGAAACTTCTAAGATATTAGATCTTTCCTGAACACCTTCACAACCTTTTCTCCTAGGCCATCACTTATTTCTCTATTTGCCACCCAACAACCTGTAGAAGCACTCTCTTTCAGGCAAATCATAGCCAGTATAATTTCCTAAAATCTACAGAGAACAAATAAACAAACAAAAGTAAAAAATAAAACAAATATAAATAAGCTGAAAAGCACTAAGGACTGGAACACTCAGCAAAAAGACAACAGTATACATTAACCCCACAGAATAACCTTAATCATCCTAACTCCAGATGTCTAGATCTATCACAAAACATACACATTAACAAGCAAGACAGAAATGCGTCAATGGAACCCAGTAACCCCACTACACTAAGTTCTATGAACCACAATACAGTTAAAGAACAAGACATTTTTGTTCTTGTTGTTGTTTTGAGAAAGGGTTTCTCTGTATAGCCCTGAATGTCCTGGAACTCACTCTGTAGACCAGGCTGGCCTTGAACTCAGAAATTCACCTGCCTCTGCTTCCCAAGTGCTGGGATTAAAGGCATGCGCCACCATCGCCCAGCCTGACATTAAAAAAAAAATTGTAAACATGCTCAAGGACCTTAAAGAAAATATGAATAAACCTCTTAATGAAGTCTGTAAAAATACAAACAGTGGAATAAAATAATATAAACATTTCAAGACATAAAAGTAGAAATAGAATTACTAAAGAAAACTCAAACTGAAATGAAACTGAAAATGAACAATTTAGGAAGTCAAAGAAAAGCCTCAGAGGTAAGTCTAGGCAATAGAATACAAGCTCCAGAAGAGAGAATCCCAGGAATCAAAGACATAATAAAATAACCAGGTACCTTGGGAGGAAAAAAAACATTAAGTCTGACAGCATCCAGACACAAAACATTCAAGAAACCTGGCACACTATGAAAAGATCAAATATACAAATAATAGGAATATATGAAGAAGAAGAAACCCAAGACAAGGAGCAGAAAATATAACAAAATCACAGAAGAAACATTCTTCAATTATAAGAAGGAGGGAGGTCCAATGGGGAATCCATGAAAGTACAAGAAGTATATAGAACACCAAATAGAAATCATCAGAAACAAAATCCTCCAAGACACACAATAAAGCACTAAAAATACAGAGCAGTGGAGGCACACAGAGTGCTATAGCATTTTCTCTGTCCAGTGACATTAAGGCAGTGACAGGCCTGTGGTTGGACTGGAATAGAGAGGTAGAGCTACAGTTGGAGGAGAAAAAAAGAGGTCAGGAGAGGAGAAGGAGAAGGGTCAGGAGCAGGAGGAGTTGTCATCATGGAGACAGATTATGAGGACATACCAGACCCCACGAGGTTATACAACAAAGCAGGCTCTTATAAAATAGATTAATTTGGTTAGAATATTGTCTTTATTATTTGGTTCTAAAATTCTTGTATTGGCATCTTGTAATTGTGATTTTATTATTATGTAAATCTGATTGGATATTAAGGCCTTAAGAGTCATGCTTTACTTACCAGGTAATAGGCACTATATGGATGAATGATTGTAGGAGTATGCACCAGACAAACGGTACTGGCTCAAAAAAGTGACCCAGAGGGAAGTGAGTTTGAGGGGTGGATTCATTTTTTATAATTCCCACAACACAGAGAGACTGAACAGAAAATCAGGAAGCCTGTATATGTCAGACCTAGGTCTTTTGTATATATGTATTATGGTTGTGTAGCTTGGTGTTCTTATGGGACTCTTTACAGGGGGAGAAGGAACAGTTTGTGATTCTTTTGCATGCTCATGAGACCCGTTTCCTTCTTCTGTATTGCCTAGTCCGGACTTAGTATGAGGGAAGGTGCCTATTCTTATTGCAACTATATATATATACCAGGTTTGGTTGACATCCCTGGGAAACCTGCCCTTTTCTGAAGGGAAACAGAGGAGGAATGGATCTGACAGAGAGGGCAGGGCAGGTATGACTGTGAGGAGGGGAGGGAGAGAAAACTGCAAAGTGCAGGCAGGATGTAACATAAGAGAGAAATATTAAAATATACTAAAACATACAAGGGAAAAGTCCAAATACCATACAAAGTCAGAACTATTAGAATAAAATTAAACTTCTTAATATGGATGATAAAAGTCAGAGGGTCTTGACTGGTGCTTTACAAATTCTAAAAGATCACAGATGCCAACACAGAGAAATACTCCCAACAAAACTATCACAATAAATAGAAAAGTTAAAGCACTCATGGATAAAACCAAGTTTAAGTAGTGTTTGTCTACCAATTGAGACTACAAAAGACACTAAAAAGAAAATTTCAAACTAAAGAGTTTAACCACACACCCAATTAAAAAACAGGGGTTAAATAACACCAGGCAAGCAAAATCAAAAGTAGGGGAAATTTTCAAACAATCACAACAAAATAACAGGAATCAATAAAAGCTGCTCATTGATAACTCTCAATAATAATGATCTCATTTCCCAAATAAAAAGACAGAGACTAATAGATTGGATCAGAAAAATAAAAAGGAATCCACATTCATAGTGCATCCAAGAAACTTACTATCAATGGTAGGCATCACTCCAGAATAAAATGTAAAAAAGTTATTCCAATCAAATAGACCCATATATTAAGATGTTTCTCCCTTTTAATAGCAGATAAAATAGATTTCAAAACAAAATTAAATAGAAGATGCAAGGAAGAATTCTATATAATCACTAAAGGAAAAATCTACTAGGAAGGTAATAGAATTCTAAATATCTTTGTGCCAAACACAAGATACCAAGTTTATTAAAGAAACAACACTACAGTTAAGAATAATATATTGAATGACATACGGTGATAGTGAGTGACTTAATTACCCCACTTTTGTCAATAGACAGATCATCTAGAAAAAAAAACTGAACAGTTTCTGTAGTTAAATAACATCATAAATCAAATGGATCTGTCAGATAGTTCACCCAAACACAAAAGAATATACCTTTTCAGCAACTCATGGAAATGTTCTTCAAAACTGATCATATACTTGGACACAAGGAAAATCTCAACAGATATAAGAAGATTGATGTAATATACCACACTCCAGCAACCATGGATTAAAGCTGGATATCAACAATAGAAACAACAGAAAACTTAGAAACTTAGTGGAAACAGAGCAACTCTCTACTGAATGAAAAATGGGTCAAGACAGAAATCAGCAAAGGAACTAAATCTTTTTAAAGTCTCAATTCTTATAGACACTTTTTTTTTAACAAAGAAACCAGAAATACATACTGGAAAAAGAGTATCTTCAACGAATGATACTGATCAGACTGGATGTAGAAAAATGTAAAAAGATCTATATCTATTACCCTGCACAAAACTCACCTCCAAAAGGATCTCAGTATAATAAGGTCAGATACCTTAAACCTTATAGATGAAAAATAAAATTATCTTGAACTCATTGGCACAGGAAAAAACTTCCTGAACAAGACACCTCAGCACAGGCACTAAGATCAACAGTAAATGGAACCCCACAAAATTGAAAAGCTGTATAACAAAAGAATATATCACTTGAACAAAGCAGCAGGCTATAGAATAGGGGGGAGTCTTTACTAACTACATAGCTGATACCAGGCTATTATTTAAAACCCATAAGGAATTTTGAAAAAATCAACATCAAGAAAAAAATAACCTAATAAAATGTGTATAGATCTAAACAGAATTCTCAGTAAAGGGAGCACAAATGGCTGAGAAGCTGTTAATGAAATGTTCAATGTCGTTTATCATCAGGGAAATGAAAAACATAAGTACTTAGAGATTTCATATCATATCAGTTAAAATGTCCAGGATCATAAAACAAATGACAGCTCACCTTGTTGAGGATAAGGAGTAAGATGAACATTCATCCATTGTTAGTGGAAAACCATTGCTAGTGAAGACTTTCACGACCAGTACGGAAGTCAGTGTGGCAATTCCTCAGGAAGATGGGAATCAATCTACCTTAAAATCCACCAGTACTACTCCTTGACACATACCACAAAATTCTACATCCTACTCCAGAGGCAGAGACACTTACTCCTTGATGTTCATTGTTTCTCTATTCAAAATAGTCAGAGATTAGAAACAGCCATCAACAGATATATGGATAATGAAAATATAGTACATTTATGTAATAGAGTATTATTCAGTTATTTTAAAAAGCAAAGTAATGAAATGCAAAGATCAATGGATGGAGAGAAAATTATCCCAAGGGAGGAAACCTTGACCTTGAAAGACAATTTTATATGTATTTTCTTATATTTGGATTTTAACTTTTAAGCATTCTGTAGACATACTACAATACAACCAATATGACTACAGAGGTTATATATAGAATGAAAGACTACAGGTGAGGCTAGGATCTCCAAAAGAAGGGGAAATAGAGTACATGATTATGGAGAGACGGTGGGTAGCATGGAGCAGGGGGACTAGATGGGA
Source organism: Montemys delectorum (assembly GCA_019843815.1). Classification (NCBI taxonomy): domain Eukaryota; kingdom Metazoa; phylum Chordata; class Mammalia; order Rodentia; family Muridae; genus Montemys; species Montemys delectorum. The sequence goes on along the minus strand of JADRCD010037398.1, from coordinate 1,316 downwards.
TAGTAGAGGTAAATAACGGAGTGGTGGTAGGAATAACTAACACCATTGACAACTGGAGAGTGCATATGGATACAGATTAAAAGCTTCTTAAAATATATACATATATTAAAAATCCAAATAAAGTCACCAAATACTGGGTGAGACAAACACCTCCTATATATCTAGTGCATGGAATTGGTTACAACCTGTTGAGTCATTCGCCGAAAGGGCTCCATGAAAATATCCAAATAATTTAGGCTATTGCCATGACTATTGATTGCTCTTCACAAAGAGATAGTAAGGCTCTATTTATGAAGTCAGCACTTAGATGTCAATGAACACAGAGATCTTGAACTGGATGCCTAGCTAGAGCCTTTACTCCTACAGTCTGGTGTTTATGATTCTAGAAAACAGTTTGTTTCTAGAGTTTAACATAGCCATTAGTACAGCTACAAACTCTACAATCTGCCATAGTTACATACCTGCACAAATATTGTGGAAGTGAACAACCACTCTCTGACAGGATTTAAGGCCCAAATTATTAGATAGAATTCATGTCTGAAACTGCCCAAGGTGTCCAAGAACTTGAGTCTAGATAGACCGTGGTCCTAGAGGGAAATATTATTTTTTGGCAAAGGAATATAGCAGTAAAATGCATCCTAATGACATTTGCTATACCATAAATCAGTATCTCACTCAGCTATCATCAGAGAAGCTTCCTCTTGCAGTATTATATGGGAACTAATAGAGAGAAGCACAGCACTAGATGGTGTGTATAGAGAGATTTTAGAATTCTCAGTCCAAAATGGGATGACTTCATTAAAAAACTCAACTCAGGGCTCAGGGACTTATGTGCAATCAGTGAAAAAAAGATCATAAAAGTCAGAGGGGAAGGATAATACCAAGAATACAGTATCTTTTAGAAATAACAGGATTTGTACATATAAGGTAGCACAAAGACTCTAGTAGTATACACAGCGCTTGCATCACTTCAAGCCAGAAGGGGTTCTAGTACTGAGAATGGAAAGTGGGCATGAGCTCTAATCCCTATCCCCAAATCTATCTCTATGTGTGGGGCCCAGGTCTCTCTGCTGATGCCTGATGCTCTTTGTGGCTGAGACCTGTGTGTCTATACTGCTGGGGCCTAGAGATCTCTGCTGCTGATGCCTGTGGCTGCATGGCACACTAGCTAAAAGAAGGTAATACATAAGTGAGGTATTTTATTATAGGAAAGAGAAAATAGGCAGGTCACGTAGAGAGAAAGAAAGGAGAGGAAGGAGAGGAGCAGAGAAGGAGAGAAAGAGAGAGTGAGAGAGAGAGAGAGAGAGAGAGAGAGA
>JADRCD010037381.1:0-23685 GCA_019843815.1 Montemys delectorum | reverse complement strand
CAGTGGTTTAGAAACTGTATCAAAGAAAGAGGGGAAAAAACAACAAAAATATTCCCCAACCTATAAAAGGCTACAAATATCTAGGAATAATGAAGAGAAAGCATACTCACACTGTAGGAAGGAGTTGGCAATTTCCCAAATACACTACAGACACATGGGAGAGGGGAGCAGTAATTATTCGCAGACTTCTGCAGCACACTGGTACAAGTTAACCAGGCTCCAATCACATGCCCCTTCTTTCAATGCCCTCTTCTGCTGCTAATCCTACCACTGTAACTTGCATTTAGCCTGTGCTTTATATGTAGCCCAGTATTTAAAAAGATGGATCAAGCAGCAGGCAGTAACTACTGCAATTTAGTGGACTCTCCAGCTTTACCTGGAAGAATAATAGCGTAGATCCTTCCAGTTATTTGGAAAATACACACCATAAACACAGAAAATAAAACAATTGAGTGAGGTTTTAAGAAAATTATGACTCTGTTCAGTGGTTACAAAAACATACTGCTCTTGCAGAAGACTAAAAGTTGGTTCTAACACCTATGTCAGGTGATTCACAACAACTAATAATTCCAGTTCCATGGGATCTGATGCCCTTTTCTGGACTCCAAGGATACCTGACTACATGTGATACACCTAACCCCAACTACAAATACATACATACACACATAATAAAAATAAAATATTCAAAAGAAATCAGGATACTGAGCAAACTGACAAGAGTAACTGGGAATATTAAATAAACAACAATGTTCAGAACTCCAGCAGGGTTTAGTTGCTTTAATTTTAACTCTTTATTTTTCATTTATTTTATTTTTTATTAGATATTTTCTTTATTTACATTTCAATTTATATCTCCATTCCTGGTTTCCCCTCCAAAAAGAAAGAAAGAAAGGAAAAAAAAAACAACAAAAAAAAAAACCCTGTTCCTTCACCCCGCCCCCCTGCTCACCAACCCACACTTTCCTGCTTCCTGGACCTGGCATTTACCTACACTGGGGCATAGAACCTTCACAGGACCAAGGGCCTCTTCTCCCATTGATGACTAACAAAGGCATCCTCTACTGGAGCCATGAGTCCCACCATGTGTACTCTTTGGTTGGTAGTTTAGTCCCTGGGAGCTCTGGGGGTACTAGTTACTTCATATTGTTGTTCGTACTAAGAGGCTGCAAACCCTTCAGCCCCTTGAGTCCTTTCTCTAGCTCCTTCATTGGGGACTTTGTACTCAGTCCAATGGATGGCTGTGAGCCTCTACTTGTGTATTAGTTGGGTAATGTCAGAGCCTCTCAGGAGACAGCTATATCAGGCTCCTGTCAGCCAGCACTTGTTGGCATCCACAATAGTATTTAGGTTTGATGATTGAATATGGGAAGAATTCCCAAGAGTAGTCGTCTCTGGATTGTCCTTCTTTCAGTCTCTGCTCCATAGTTTGTCTTAACTCTTAAAGAGAAGGAAAACAAAGAATAGCTAAAGTCTTTACTTGAAACTTTTAATATTTTATATTTATATTTATTTATTTATATCCAAAACCCTGCCCCCTCCCAGTCCCCTCTTTCTGGTCTCTCTTCCAAGATACACTCTCCCTCCCTCCTCTCCTTTTTTTTCTGAGACTGTGGGCCCTCCGTGGCTATCCCCCCAACCCTGGCACAACAAGTCTCTGCTAGAGTAGACACATCCTCTCCTACTGAGGCCAGACAAGGCAGCCCTGTTGGGGAAAGAATACCACAGTCAGGCTACAGCTTTAATGAAATCCTCTGCTTCATTTGTTGGGGGGCCCTCCTGCAGACTGAGTTGCATGCTTGCTATATATGTGCCAGGGAGCTTCCTTCCAGCCCATGTGTGTTCTTTGATTGATGGCTCAATCTCTGAGAGCTCCTAAGGGTCCAGGTTAGCTGACACTGTTGGTCTTCCTGTGGGGTTGCAATCCCTTCAGGGCCTTCAATCCTTCCCCCAACTCTTTCTTAAGAGTCCCCACCCTATGTCCAAGGTTTATCTGTGGGAATCTGAGTCTGTTTCAGTCAGCTGCTTGGTAGAGAATCTTAGAGGAAAATTATGGTTCTCTCCCATCTATAAACAGAACACAGTATTATTAGTGATATCAGGGACTAGCCCATGAAATGGATTTCAAGTTGGGGCAGTTATAGAGTGGCTATTCCTTCAGTCTCTACTCTATCTTTGTCCCTGCATTTTGTTTTAGACAGAATACATTTTGGGTTGAAAGTTTTATGGGTGGGTATTCTTATCCCTCTACTAGGGGTTCTCTTTGGTTACTAGAGGTGACCTCTTCAGGTTCTATGTCCACAGTTAGGCATCTCAGCTAAGGACACCTGCATTGACTCTTAGGAGTTTCTTCCACCTCAGTCTCTGGGACTTCTGAAAATTCCCCCATCCCCCACCACAAGTAACTGAATATTTCCATTCATTCTCCTAGCCTCTCTCATATCTCTCCTGTTTTTCCCCATACCTGATCATGTCCCCATTCCCCTCCCCCTACTCTCTCATCCACTTCCCTCCCTTCCTCTACTTCTTTAAGACATAATTTTATCTCTGTGTGTGTTTATACTGTACATGAACGTGCAGTTGTTCACTTATCACATATGTAAGAAAAACATAAGAGAAGAGCAAATAGTTCTAGATTTCCTAGAGCTGGAGCTACAGGTAGTTACGAGTCATCTGAGGTGGATGGTGGGAACATAATGTTGTCTTTCACATGAGTAGTACATATTCTTAACCACTAAGGGAAAAAATGCACTTTTGAAATATATGGAACCACAAAAAAAACTGGAATATTAAAAATACTACTTTGAGTTCCCAGAGCAATACTGGATACTTTCCACTGTCTACATTTGGAATATATATCAAAGCTGTGGAAATTAAAGCAATATAAGAGAAACATACAAGTCAATATGATAGAATGTAAATGGGTGTATTCATTATTATCTTTTTGTTCATACAGAATAAGTAATAAAAGGAACTTAAGGAAGTGTTGACTTGGATTATAGTTCTAGAAGATATGATTAATTGTAGCAGGGACGTTAAGGCAGTAGGAGCAGGAGGGAGCAGATCACTTTGCATGTATAGTCAGGAAGCAGTGAGTGATGAGTGCTCATCTCCTTGTCTTCTTCGTTTTTATTCGGAATTGAAACCAAACCTCTGCACATTTAGGGTATTCCCATCCCAACTAGCACAATCTGGAAATATCCCTCAGAGGATTCCCAGAGAATTCTATGTTGAATCTAAATTCTATTAATTTGTCAATCACTATTAACTGTAATAGACAAACTATATCACATACAACATATATATATATATATAAAATTAATCATAGAAAAATGAGACATACACGTGGTTTCCTAGTTTTTTTGTAGCATTATTTACAATATTCAAGAAAGGGAAACAAACTAAGTGGTCATCTAATTTATGAATTGTATCTTTTATAAATAATACCTATTCTATTATATTTTATAAGTAAAAGAGCAATGATACATATAACAATGAAATATTATTCAGTATGGAGAAATTAAGTTCTTTCATTTGCAACACAATAGGTGTCAATATATAGAATTATTATGTAAGATGTAAACATTATATAGACTCATATGTACCATATGGTCTTTTCATGTGGAATCTCAAATTTCTAATGTCATAAAAGCTGTAGGGTAATGTTTCTAGAACCTAGAACCTGTAACAAAATGGAGGATATTTGTTGAAGTTTCTCAATTCTAATTTTGTAATTAGGGAGAAACAAGACACTCAGGGGTATTATTACAAATTATGGTAACTTAACAAGTATATAGTGTATGCTTTTAAAAAGCTAACTGATAAATTTTTAATTTTTTTCACTGTAGAAATAGTATATAATGTAATTTAAATATTCTCTCTCTCTCTCTCTCTCTCTCTCTCTCTCTCTCTCGTGTGTGTGTGTGTGTGTGTGTGTGTGTGTGTGTGTGTATGTGTATGTGTATGTATGTGTGTATCAAACATTATATAGTATTTTACTGATACACAGAACTATAGTGACAATTTTGGCTTCACTGAAAAACATAGAAATATTGTTGAAATATATTTTTGTTTTAATCCCTGTCTTGGGATAGGGGAACTATTGGTTGCAGTTGATTAAGTAATCATGTGCAAAGAAACAAGAAGAGAGTAGTTATATTGACTGCAAAGATAGAACTTGCCCCCAAGGAACTTGACACCCCTAATCAGTATGAAGTAATCTAATGATAACTTTGCTCCCCTTTCACTCTATCTTTTGCTTCTCTCCTATCTAGTGTTGGTTTGAAGGGGTCAGGAGGACAGGAGAAGGGTGGAAGAAAGAAGTACATACAAAGTTTCAAATAACAACTACATGGAAAGGTCTGACAGAGCTAAATGGGTTTGCAACCCCATAGGAAGAAAAACAATACCAACCAACCAGACCAACACTTCAGAGCTCCCAGACAGTGACTAAACCACAAACCCAAGAGTACACATGAAGGGACCCATGGCTCCAGCCCCATATGTAGCAGAGGATGGCCTTTTCGGGCATCAATGTGAGGAGAGGCCCTTGGCCATGTGAAAGCTGGATGCCCCAGTGAAGGGAATGACAGGGTGAGAAGGAGGGAGTAGGTGGTTGGGGGAGAATACTCTCATAGATGCAGGGGGCAGAGATGGGATAGGGTGTTTCTGAAGGGCAGGGAAACTGGGAAAGGGGATAACAATTGAAATGTAAATAAAAAAATCCAATAAAAGATAAAATAAAAAATAAAGCAGTCTCTTTTGGTAGTTCCACCATTGAATATATGATTTAACATTGATATTAATACAAAATTCAACAAGATTTCTGTTCTTACTAACAGAAAATGAGGATTATTTTTTCTCTATCAATAAATTTTACCAAATATTTTTAATTTTTTATCAAAACATCATCTTTGATGGTGATCAAAGTTTTGGTGATGGTGTCTCTAATCTCTTAAGTCTTAAGGATTCTAAAACGTGCCAGAGTAGTGGAAGTGTAACTTTGGACTAGAAACATTTGAAGATGAATGAATGTAGTAAGAGGCTTTATTATAACTGTTTGCATACATAAAATTCTGTCTTCAAAGAAGAGAAAAGAGCTCAATTGTCAATATCTTCTATGTCTTAGAGAATAATGACTTAAAACAATACGTGAGTGGCTGCCTTGATGCCAAATTAAGAAAGACAACACACGAGAGACTGTCAAAGTCTATCATATCTATATATTGTTCCTCTAAAATTCTATTATTCATAACATGTACTACCATTCTTAAATGATCACATTCTCCTTTTGTTTTCTCCTATTAGTATAGTATACAGACTCCCAAATCTTTTCACTCTTTTGTGTATTTAATTATATTCATTCATGAGCTCATCCACATCAACTTAAAAATTAATACATTTGCATATGTTTACTTTTATAATATTGTTGGTTTTATCCGTAGATCTTCAGTTACTGAATCTGATAAGGTAAAGAAAACTAATTTTTCTAATGTAAAGGATTCACTGTCATTCATCTCAAAGTATCTCTTCTTGTATTTTTTCACTAAGTTAAATGTCACTTGTGATCTACATGATAAATATCCCACGTAGGATCACATAATTGGACCTATGGTTTCAAAATGGTAAACCAGTTTGGGAACATTGTGGAACCTTTAGGATGTGCAGCCTTCCTGGAAGAAAACAGGTTCTGAGAATTTACAGCTATAACCCATTTGATAGTGTATTTCTAATGTGGGGATAATATTGTAGTCACACCATGATTTCCTTGCCAAGAAAACCTCTGTATCCCTCTGAAACAATAGCCAAACTAAATGTATTTTTGTTTAAAATGTTGTTAACTACAATATTTAGTCAAAGCAGCACAAAGGTAGCTTAAATATACTTCAACTTCTCCAGTTTTTTGTTTGGTAGCATATTAAGAATAAAAATGTATATTTCATAGGTGAAATATGATCTTAACCATCAACACAGCATAGAGAAGACATATACATATATATTTACACACACATATATATGCACACACACACACACACACATATATATATATATATATATATATATATATATATATATATATACAGGATGAAGTAGTTTATTTTCTTATATACATAGTAATATTGTATAATATATTAATTAAATGTCATACAGAACTACTCACAATACACGTAATAGAATAGTCATAATATAATAAATGTAAAGTAAATATAGTGTGCTTTTCTCCCAAAATGGGTTTCTTTCATTATTTAGTATATGTGAATTACCAGAATTACTATTCTTGTGTGTTAAGGACCTTATTAAGTACAATGCTGTTCACTTGGCATGACAAAAATTTATCCAATAATAAAAAACTGGTTATTTAGTAACTCATATACAGTGTGAGTATTCTGGAAAAAACGGTGATTCATAAACTATATGTAAGAGACTTAACCTGCTTTAGCACAGATAAAGAGTGGAGAGATTGACCTTCCTGCTTATACATAATGTTTTTTCAAATGCCAAGGTGACATATCTTGAACTCCATTAGTACATTTTATGCAGACTACTTTACAGGGCCATTTTCAGTTTTCTAAGGGCATTGTAGGTCTCATTCCACAGAGAAATGCATGCAGAAGTTAAAATGCCCTTTATGGCTTACCTTTAGGAACTTCAGGTATTGTGTGCTGTTATATGAATATTTTATTGGTCACATACACACCAGCAAGCTTTAATATATGTAAAGACTAAACAAGGTTAGAGATATTAGACTATGAATTATCTGTATTACTACCAAAATTAAAATGGTGGGACAAGAAAAAATATAAGTGCTGCATTTTAAATATAGCCCTGAAAAGTATGTGTTATTTTGATGCTACGGATATTGGGTTATGATGAGATCTGCAGGTAGGAAGGTTGAAATACAGGTGCTGGGAGTAATTTAGGTTCTAGTCATAAGTTTCACTGAAATGACTGAAGAAAGACAGATTAATTGACGATACAAATTTACAGTCATGGACAAAGCAATCACAAAATGCAATTATGCACTAGTCCAACATGATTCAGAGGATTCATATACTTTTCTATAAAGGAGGAGGAGAATTAAATATATAGATAGTTCTGAAGGGTCATAAATGTTTCTTTGGCATATTAATGGTACCAAGAGACTTTTTTTTTTTTTTTTTAATAAGTGAACTGCGAAGAGTGGTGAGAGTCCTTAATGGTATGACTAGCCATCTTCATTTATGCAATAGTTAATGAAACTGCAGGGTAGTGTTGGAAGGCAATTGTGTTTATTTTTCTTTGTACAAAAATGTACATATTCTAGACAATTGTAGAGAGAAAGAAGAAAGAAAGAAAGAAAGAAAGAAAGAAAGAAAGAAAGAAAGAAAGAAAGAGAGAGAGAAAGAGAGGGTGAGGGAGAGGGAGAGGGAGGGAGGGAAGGAAGGAAGGAAGGAAGGAAGGAAGGAAGGAAGGAAGGAAGGAAGGAAGAGAAAAATAAATGAGAGAGAATATCTTTCATGGCTTTGGGAAAGGTTATATACACCCTAATATTTAGTAATCTTTAACAGTTCTAATCATGTCAGAACATCAGTCTTTTCTGTATCTTTTTTTTTCTAAAGGGTGTAGTAATGGGATATAGACAGAAAGGTACTTATTGACTGGATCTAATGGCAAATATCGATTCCATAAGCTCACATGGACACACATGTGCACGCACACATACATAGTATTTTGAAACCATGGGGAAGTCAACAAAAATATAACCTAAATAACATTTATTACTACTGAGTAATAACATCTGGGCAGTGGTGGCACAGGCCTTTAATCCCAGCATTTGGGAGGCAGAGGCAGATGGATCTTTGAGTTTGAAATCAGCTTGGACTATAAAGTGATTTCCAGGACAGCCAGAACTATATAGAGAGAAAAGACCATGTCTCAAACAAACAAACCAAAACAGCAACAAACCAACCAAGTCAACAAACAAAAACTACTGAGTAAGAAAGAATGAAAGCAAAGAAAAATGAAATACTTGACAAGAACCATTCCACAAAACACGTGTATGATATTTTAATCTTATCTTTGTTACTAAGATTGCTAGCATATTTTAGCAAGTAATTGCTGTCTAATTCTTCAACAACATATGCTCAGTTTGTGTTCCCACAAGTCATTTTTACTTCTATCTTCAAATATTGTTTCTTATAATTATATTTCTGAAGGTAATGTTATATATACAACATATTCTCAAACAATCATGAATTTTTTTCTTGAGTGTTTTAAAATCTTTATATACTACTGTGTTAATACGTCAACTCTTTCATCATACTTCAAGCCAGAATTTTAATTTGTTTTTTTATTAGTTATTTTCTTTATTTATATTTCAAATGTTATACCCTTTCCTGGTTTCCCTTCCAAAAAAAACAAACAAACAAACAAAAAAAACCAAAAAACTATTCAGTCCCACTTGCCCCTGCTCACCAACCAAACTTCTCCTACTTCCTGGCCCTGGTATTCCCCTACACAGGGGAATAGAGCCTTCACAAGGCCAAGGGCATCTCCTCCCATTGATGACCCACTAGGCCATCCTCTGTTACATATGTAGCTGGAGCCATAAGTCCCACCAGGTGTACTGTTTGGTTGGTGGTTTAGTCCCTGGGAGTTCTGTAGGTACTGGTAGGTTCATATTTTTGTTCTCCTATGGGGCTACAAGCCCTTCAGATCCTTGGGTCTGTTCTCTAGCTCCTTCATGGAGGACCCTGTGCTCAGTCCAATGGATGGCTCTGAACCTCCACTTCTGTATTAGTTGGGTAATGTCAGAGCCTCTCAGGAGACAGCTATATCAGGCTCCTGTCAGCCAGCACTTGCTGGCATCCACAATAGTGTCTGGGTTTGGTGATTGTATATAGGAAGGATCGCCAGGTAGGGCAGTGCCTAGATTGTCCTTCCTTCAGTTTCTGCTCTACACTCTGTCTCTGCAATCCTTCCATGGGTATATTGTTCCCCCTTCTAAGAAGGATCAAAGTATCTACATTTTTGTCTTCCTTGAGTTTCTTGTGATTTTTGGATTGTATCTTTGGTATTCTGAGCTTCTAGACTAATATCCACTTATCAGTGAGTGCATACCATGTGTGTTATTTTGTGATTGGGTTACCTCACACGGGATGATATTCTGCAGATCCATCCATTTTCCTAAGAATGGCAAAGATCAAAAACTCAGGTGATAGCAGATGCTGGCAAAGTTGTGGAGAAAGAACACTCCTTCATTGCTGGCGGAATTGCAAGCTGGTACAACCACTCTGGATATCAGTTTAGCAGTTCCTCTAGAAATTGGACATAGTACTAACAGAGGACCCAGCTATACCACTCCTGGGCGTATACCCAGAAGATGCTCCAACATGTAATAAGGACACATGCTCCTCTATGTTTATAGCAGCCTTATTTATAATAGCCAGAAGCTGGAAAGAACCTAGATGTTCATCAACAGAGGAATGGATACAGAAAATGTGGTACATCTACACAATGGAGTACTACTCAGCTATTAAAATCAAGCTAGAGCTCCAAAAGAATCACCAATTTTTAATTAAATGAAACTTTTTAATTATAAAATAAACAAAAGCCCCAAACATTTTTGCTATATAAGGTTATATGAAGGGAATAAACACTCCTCCAAAGATGATAATGACACAAGTGTGTTCAAAGAGGACTGTTCAAACAGCACAGCTCTTCTACAAATATGTTCAGCAAACAACAAAAGGGTTTTCGTACCATGTCCTCAACAGGTCTCTTGTTCTCATTCCATCCTTTTGAAAGCTATTTTTTAAAACAATTGTCTGGAAAATATTTAACAATATATTACTTTGCATTAAGTATTTACTTATTTGAGGAGTTGAGGCATATCATGATTTGACATGTGTGTATTTTTATTTGATTATGTGCTGTTGGAACAGAACTCTAACTGCCTTTAAAACTAACACAAATACAAATCATTAAATGCAATTCCTAAACTTGAGGGGCAAGTAAACTGTCAATGGCTTACAACATATAAAAGGACATATTTTCAGCAAATTGAAAGTCTTTGGATACATGATTTTTCTTTCCCACATTCCATGTTTAAAAAGTATGTTCCTTTTTTTAAACTTTCTGTCAAAGTTCTAATGATTGTTTTCAAATACATCATTATCAGATTGCTTCAGCATGGATTACAAACATTCTGCTTCTTTGAATGACTTGCAGCTGAAGCTGCAAATAATTTATACCATACTTTTATGTTTTTTGACTGAATAAACATTCAGTATTTTTATATGCTTTATTTATAAATTAAATAAAGCCAACACATTACTTTGGTTATGCTATACTCCATGTTCCCAATTGTGAAGGCTATAGAAAAATTCCTCTACATTAATTTTTACACAGCTCACTTTCAAACAGACATGCTTCAGTGTGCTTCCGAAGTATAAACATGAAACATAGCTTTTACATGAAGCATTTAAGTGCTCAGATTATGTATCTAATAATTCTTTTTCAGAATTTGCCCATTACATTTAATTTCTTTAATGTCATATGCCATTGATTCTTATGTAATGCACAAAGGAAATCCAATATTATCTGTGGTCATTTTGTGTCAAATAGTTACATAGAAACCATCTCACTGTTCACCTTTCTACTGTTCATGCCATAATTTTATCAATGAAAATTTCTGCACTCAAAGGAAAATGGCAAGATAATACTAATAGCAGCACAAATAATTTCTTTTTATAGAATTAAAATTTTTAAATTTCTCAGATTGTCATATAAGCCTAAGAATAGTTGTGAGGCTCTTTTTTCTATAAGACTAACCAGTGGAGCAAAAAGGGATATGAATCCAGTTTTTATAACTTTTGAGAAAATTGACATGTCCTAACTTATTGCCATTTACAATCTGTTAGTACTTACGAAGCCATAGGTGCTGAAGGACTACAGCATTTTTTAAAATTAAGTACAACCAAACAATAATTATTTTTTTCAAAAATTAAATATCATTTTAAAATTTTATAACATTAAATACAACATAGAAAGTATAGGAAGCTTACAAAGTAGTAGGTGAACACTTCATCTTAAACGAAGTCAATCTTAGGTCTAAAGGTAAGTCACTATTGCTGAAGACACTGTGTAATTTGGACACAATAGTTGGAGAAATGGAACTAGATCTGCACTGGAAACCTCTTTGTTGAAGACTTCCTATCATAATACCTGAAAGTGCTATTCAAGTATCCAAGGAAGTAAAGCAATCACTATTCTTAGTCAGCTGTGATGCCTATGAACCACCACCATCACAGCATGGTCACTTTATATCCTAGAACATATGCAATTGTGACATTCTTGGTAGCAATCAGAAGCTATATGGATGGACATAAGTCTCTCTCACAAGGAGGGAAAGCATGCCTGATACTGGAAACTGACAAGGTAAACCCTGCTTAGCAAAATTGTGTCTTATAGAGGTGAACCTACTACAGACAGTTACCTAAACCAGTATAACACTTAACTGCATTATAACTACTTATCCTTATACACACTGTGTTATTGTTTTATTTGGAATTTTCTAAATTAAAAAAATATGGAATGAATATATATGAATATGTGTATGTATGTGGTGTGTGTGTTTGTGTGTGTGCACATGCATGCATGTGTGTATAGTTCATTACAGCTGCTTATAAGCTGTAATCCAAATAATCCAAGAAAAAGAAAGTTCAACTTTCTTTTTCATTCATGATGAGAATAACAATGATCAGGTTTCACTTGCCTGCAATCATTAAAAAAACAGGGTAAATATATAAAATTATGGTTTTATACATGAAACAATATTCAGAAGAGTGATTCTTGCTTGAAAACAAATTGAGCCATCTAATCACACCAGCTTCAGCTTAAAAAACATTTCCATGCTATCCAGAGAAGATAAGAACCTACATAAAATCTGTTTCCTTGAGTTGAGAACACATAAAGTAGTATACTAAAGGTAAGATAAGTGCAGAGAGAACTCTGGAGGGCTGTCGGTTTTTAGTCTTTTTTCCAGTGTCAGCAATACTGTGTATATGGAGAAACCACCCAATACTCAGCAAAGAACTTTGGAGTAATAACACCAGAACAATTTTGCTTTCACAAAATGCTACACATGGTTTGACTTCCTGCTAGTAAAAGTCGAAAGACCACCTATACGTATATGATATCAGAAAGGCATCTCAAAAAGATACTGTTTGCTTTGGTGTTCCATGTGGAGAATAGATGGAGTCCTATGGAAAGGCAAAGAATCTGGTGGTTATGTATAGTCCTTGAGACAAGATGTCTCCAAATTCTCAATCTGTTTCTGGACTCTCAGGGAATTCCTAAAGGACATCTATGCTTCAGTCTATATTGAATTCTGAAGAAGTAAGTTCTAATTCCAGTGATAGAATCATTCAGTAATATGATAAATGAATCTTCCAAAGAGAGTTAGAGCAAGCAGTCATAAAAACAATATCATTCCTCTTCCATGTTTTTTTATCTGGTCTACCACCAGAAATTGTGGCCTAGATTTAGAATAGGTCTTCCAACCTCAAATAATGCAATCAAGAAAACATCTCAGTATTGACAAACTGCTTGGTTTAAGTTGATTAAAAATGTAGTCAAGTTGATAACAAAGTTAACTATCAGACTGAGAGGTAACAGTGTTTTTTACTTCTCATCAAAGAAACATCTTTTTGGAGACATTTACAGAAAGACATAACTGGTCAACAATTCAGATACTAATTTGACTACAGGATTCTCATTACCACTTGATAAATCTATTACACAATCACCACATTTAAGGCTCAAGACACATACTGAAAGAAGATCAGAAAAAAATGAAAGAGCCAGAGAACCAGAAAGTCTGTCATGATATAGTGTTTCCTAGAAATGATGAGAAGGTATTCTCATGATATCCCAACAATATAGCAGCCTAAAAGAAGACCTGAATAAGGACAGCACCAGCATATATGTTAATATGAAAGGAGAAAATATCATTGGGTCCGAACCTTGGACAAATAGCTACAGGAAATTAATTGTGTATGTGTGTGAGTATGTGTGTGTGTATGTGTACACACACATGTATGTGTATGTGTACATGTGTGTGTGTTTATATATATATATATATATATATATATATATATGCAACACTAAACATTCAGCAGTTATATTTATATATTCACGCATTTAATATAATATATAGATTCAAAGCCTGATCAACCAGATTATTGGATTAAAATGCTTTTACAAATTATACTTTTTTAAAAATATTACTGATGATCTCCCCACTGGTCCTTACCTGATTGAGGGAAGACAGGCCTGTTTCCCTCTCTCTTTCTCTATAGCAAATAGTCTGCAGGGCTCCCAGGAGATATGCTGTAACCAAGGCAACATTCTACAGTGATTCAAGGAGATCTGCTGCATCCAGGGCAATAGTCTGTAAGTCTCCCTGGAGTTCAGTGGTAGTTAGATTGCAGAAGACATCTTTGAAAACCCAGACACACAAGAGGCAGTCTCCACACAGAGTCACCTAGGCCAGCTAACATCAGAGATAATCAGATGGCAAGAAGCAAGCACACAATCATAGCAACAGAAGCCAATATACTTTGACACTATCAGAACTCAATTCTCCCACCACAACAAGTCATGAATACCCCAATACCCCTGAAAAGCGTGATGCTGACCTAAAATCCCATCTCATGAAGATATTAGAGATCTTTAAAGAGGATATAAATAACTCAGTTAAAGAAATACAAGAAAACACAGGTAATCAGGTAGAATCCCCTTTAAGAGGAAACAAATAAACTCAAAGAAATACAGAAAAAGGTTCTGTGCCCCAGTGTAGGGGAATCCCAGGGCCAGTAAGCAGGAGAGGGTAGGGTAGTGAGCAGGGAGAGGAAGGAGGGAACAGGGGCTTGTTCTTGTTGTTTTTTTTTTTTTTTTCTTTTTTCTTTTTTTTTGTTTTTGGAGGGGAAACTGGGAAATATGACATGTAAATGCAGAAAATATCCAATAAAAGGAAAATACAATCAAACAAGTGAAGGAATTGAACAAAGTGGTCCAAGATCAAAAATGGAAGTATAAGCAATAAAGAAATCACAAGTAGAGACAACCTCAGAAATGGAAAATCTAGGAAAGAGGTCAGGAGCTACAGATGCAAGGAACATATACAAGAGAGAAGAGAGAATTTCAAGTATAGAAGATACCATAGAAGATATTGACACAACAGTCAACGAAAATTGAAAACAGAAAAATCACCTAACCCAAAACATCTAGAAAACCCAGGACACAATAAAAAGACAAAATCTAAGAATAATAGGAGTAAAAGAGGAAGAAAACCTCTTCAACAGAATAAGACAAGAAAACTTCTACAACCTAAAGAAAGGATGGATATAAATATACATGGACCTTACAGAATACGAAATAGATTCGACCAGAAAAGAAAGTCCTCCCCTCACATGATAACATAACCACAAAAATGCACATAACAAAGAAAGAATATTAAGAGCTATAAGAGAAAAAGCAAGTAACATATAAAAGCAGACCTATCAGAATTACACCAGACTTCTCAACAGAGACTCTAAAAGGCGGAAGATCATGAACAGATGTCATGTAAATGCTAAGAGAACACAAGAGTAGCCAGCCCAAGGTACTACACCAAGCAAAATTCTCAATCATCATAAATGGAAAAATCAAAATATTCTAAGACAAAACTAGATTTAAACAATATATATCTACTAATCCAGCTCTATAGATGATTCTAGAAGGAGAATACCAACATAAGGAGAGTATCAACATCAAGGAAAAAAGCAAGAAATTAATCATCTCACAACAAACCCACAAGGAGAGAATTACATACACATAATTCTAACAACAAACATAACTGGAATAAAATATATCTATCGATATCAAGTTACTCAATTCCCCCAATAAAAAGACATAAGCTAACAGACTAGATACACAACAGGATCAAGAATTTTGCTGCAGTCAAGAAACATATTTGAATGACAAAGAAAGCTACAATCTCAGAATATAATGCTGGAAAAAAGTTTTCCAAGCAAATGTTTCCAAGAAACAGCAGGAGTTGCCATCATAATTTCCAATAAATAGTTGTTCTACCAAATATATTAAATGAGATGGAGAAAGACAGTTTGTATTTATCAGAGGAAACATCTACCAAGATAAAATCTCAATTCTTAAAATCTATGACCCAAATGCAAGGGCAACCACATTCATAAAGAAGACCTACTTAAACTCAAAATACACACTGAAACTAATACAATAATAGTGGGAGACTTCACCATGACATAATAGTGGGAAACTTCAACACCCAACTCTCACCAATGGACAGATCATTGAAACAGAAACGAAACAGAGACACAGTGAAGCTAATAGACATTATGAACCAAATGGATTTAATAGATATATGCAGAATGTTTCATTCTAAAACAAAAGAATATGCCTTCTCCTCAGCACCCTTTTGTAACATCTCCAAAACTGACCATACAATAGGTCAAAACAAGCTGTAACAGATATAAGAAAATTTGACTAATCTCATGCACCCTACAGGATCATCATGGACTAAGGCTAGACTTCAATAACAACAAA
Source organism: Montemys delectorum (assembly GCA_019843815.1). Lineage (NCBI taxonomy): Eukaryota > Metazoa > Chordata > Mammalia > Rodentia > Muridae > Montemys > Montemys delectorum. Next base: position 8,085 of record JADRCD010037381.1, on the reverse strand, counting down.
ATAGAAAATAGAAAATCTAGAAGCTACACACTGATGGAAACTGAACAACTCTCTACTCAATGATGACTTGGTCAGTGAGGAAATAAAGAATTTAATGACTTTCCAGAATTCAATAAAAATAAAGACACAGCATACCCAAACTTATGGGACACAATAGATGCAGTACTAAGAGGGAAATTCATAGCACTAAGTGCCTCATAAAGAAATTGGAGAGATCCTACACTATCAACTTAACAGCTACCTGAAACCCCTAGAATAAAAAGAAGTAAGCACACCCAAGAGAAGGAGAAGAAAAGAAATAGTCAAACTCAAGGCAAAAATTAACCATTTAGAAACAAAGAGAAAGGTACAAAGAATCAACAAATCTAAAATCGGGTTCTTTGAGAAAATCAAGAAGATAGATAAACACATAGCCAAACTAACTAAAGTGCACAGAAACAGTATCCAAATTAACAAAATCAGAAATGAAAAGGTAGACATCTGAATCTGAGGAAAGTCAAAAAGCCATCAGGTCCTACTACAAAAGCATTATACTCAACAAAACTGAAAAATCTAGATGGAATGTTTGATTTACTAGACATATAACAGGTACTAAATTTAAATCAAGAGCATACAAACTATCTAAAGGGTTCCCATATTCCCTAAGGAAATTTAAAGAGTCATTAAAAACCTCCCAACCAAAAAAAAAATCCCAGTGTCAGATGGCTTTAGTGAGGAATTTGTCCCAACCTTCAAAGAAAAACTAATACAAACATTCCTCAAACTATTCCATAAAATAGAAACAGAAGGAACATTACCTAATTCAGTTTATGAAGCCACAGTTCATTTGATATCTAAACCACAGAAAGGACCAACAATGAAAGAACACTTTAGACCAGTTTCACTTATGAATATTGATGTAAAAATACTCAGTAAAATTCTCACAAACTGAATCCAAGAACACAGCAAAACCAACTTTCATTATGATCAAGTAAGGTTCATCATAGGAGTGCAGGAATGATTTAATATAAAAAATACATTAATGTAATATACTATATAAACAACCACAGAGAAAAAAATTCACATGATTATCTCATTATACACTGAAAAGACATTTGACAAATTAAAACACCTCTTCATGTTAAAAATATTGGTGATATCAGGAATCCAAGGCCCTTACCATACATAAGAAAAGAAATACATAGCAAATCATCAACCAATATCAAATAAGATGGAGATATACTTGAGGCAGTCCCACTAAAATAAGGGACAGTGTTAGGATGCCCAGTTGCTGTATATCTATTCAATATAATACTCAAAGTTCTAGCTAGAGCAATAAAACAACCAAATATATTATTACCTGAGGACCTGGGCATATACCTAGAAAATGCTCCAACATGTAATAAGGACATGTGTTCATAGCAACCATATATATAATAGCCAGAAGCTAAAAAGATCCAGGCCATCCTTCAACAGAGGAATGGATATAGAAAATGTGGTACATTTACACAATGGAGTACTACTCAGCTATTAAAAACAATGAATTCATGAAATACTTAGGCAAATGGATGGAACTAGAAAATATCATTCTGAGTGAGGTAACCTAGTCAGAAAAGAACACATATGGTATGTACTCACAGGTAAGTGAGTATTAAACCAAAACCTCAGAATATCCACGAATTAATTCACAAATCTAATGAAGCTTAACAAGAAGGATACTTCAATCCCACTTAAAGGGGGGGACAAAATAATCACTAGGGGAAGAGGGAGGCAGGGTACTGAGTGGGAGAGGGGAGGGGTGATAGCAGGGGCAGGTTTTGTTATGGGAAATAAACAGGAGGGAAGACCAGAAGGCAAGGAGAATGAATAGAAATATGGATCAGTTGTAGGGGGCACTGGGGAACCACTAGAATCTTCTAGATGCCAGGGATGCTGCTAGGACTCAAAGAGAATGACATTAGCTGAAATACCCAACAGCAGGGAGATAGAACATGAAGAAACCAACCCCAGTAGATATGCGTGGCCCTCAACCTTTTAACCCAGAATTGTTCATGTCTAAATGAATACAGGGATATAAAAACTGAGCAGAGCCTGAAGTAAAGTCCATTCAGATACAGCCCAACCTTAGTGTCTATCCTATCTAAAGACCCCAAACCCTGAGACTATTGCTGATAGCAAGAAGTGCTTGGAAATAAGAGTCTAGTAGGGCTGTCCTTTGAAAGGTTTTGCCAGCATCTGACTAAGAAATATGCAGGTACTCTCAACCATCCATTGGATTGAGCCTGGGGATCCAAAGGGATGAATTAGGGAAGAACTGAAGAAGCTAAAGGGTATTGCAACCTCACAGAAAGAACAAAAGTATCAACAGGAGCCTCAGAGCTCCAGGGACTAAATCACTAACCAACGAGTATACATGGGTAGCTCAATGGCTCCCACTACATATGAAGCAAGAGGAAGTGCTTTGTCCTATGGAAGCTTGTTGCCCCAGTGAAGGGAGATGCTAGAGGGGTGAGGTATGGGTGGGTTGGTGTGGGGAGTACCCTCTTAGAAGCAAAGGAGAGGGGGTTGATGGGGGATTTGTGAAGGGGAGACTGAGAATGAGTACAACATTTTAAATGTAAATAAATGAAATAATCAATAAAAAAGAGAAAAATCAATAAAAAAAGAGAAAAATATCACTGTCACATGAACACTTTTTTTTTTGTTTTGTTTTGTTTTTTGTTTTTTTGAGACAGGGTTTCCCGTTTCCCTGTGTAGCCTTGGCTGTCCTGGAACTCACTCTGTAGACTCGAGCTCAGAAATCTACCTGCCTCTGCCTCCCAAGTGCTGGGATTAAAGGCGTGTGCAACCACTGCACGGCTCACTTTCTTATTTCTTTAAGTTTTCATTTTTACATCTTGGACCAGTCAACTATTACTTGTATATTAATCATGTCACTGTCCTCTGGCTACTTTTCTAAAATTGTAGATAAACAAAACAATCAACATGTATTTTAATTTTAACCAGAAAAATTATAAAATGGAATTTAAAATGTCTCCTGGCTCTTTGAAAATTTGTACAGATCCATTATTTTAAGATCTCTTTAGTATATTCAAATTTTTTATCATTTAATTCTTATACCTGAGCAAAAATTATAAACTATAAAATTATCTTTTATTTGACTGAGGTGATTGTTTGCTCAGAGGCTTATTGCTGAGTAAGCTTATCCTTTCTACTTTCTTCTGAACTCTGGCTGGCTGGTTAAACTCAGCTGTTCTGGCTCAAACTCCTCTTGAAGCTGCCTGATTCAATCTGGCTTCTCACTGAACTGTTTTGCTTGGCTTCAAACTAACTCAGGCAATTGATTCCAATTTTCTGCCTCCTCCTCATTCTTTGCATCCTTCTATCTTTACCTGTAGCTTTTCTCTGTAAGTTCTCCAGCTAAAACTCCCACCCTCCACTTTGAAATCACCTCTCCTTCCTATGCTGTTCCCATGAGAATTGGGTATATCCTATCTCTGACTCATTCTGTTAAATCTTCCTCTGTCATTTTGTCTACCACTCAAGTAGACAAGACTTTCAAACATGGAAGCTTTCTTTTACAAATTAATTTTACTTCTAAGGTTCGTATTAAGTGTGTGCCAGCATTCCAGCCAGAAGGGCTAAAGAAATGTGGCATGTTTTCGTTCTAGCTGGATCACACAGACCTAGAAAATCTTTAGATGTGATCAGAGCAGCCACATTACTGAAATAAAATTCCTCCACAATAGTCATAATTAGAGTTCAAAAATTTTGAACCTAATATGGTCCATTTCACATGTATTTTGCCAATTATAAATATTTTAATGTGAAATATTAGTTTGTTTACAGTTTAATCTACTTTAATTTTACACTCATCCTGAAAAACATGAGTAACTAAATTATTTTTGTTTTCTTTTACTAATATCAAATAAAATAATAAGTATTATAAATGTATGCTGATAAGATAGAGGACATTTTCAAGATATTTCAGCACCACTGAAAAATTAACTTTTAAGCTTTATATGTAACAAAGCAAACACATCCATGTATTGAAAATTTTCTTCATACATTTTTTGACATCCAATTCTAACCATTTCTATTATAAATATTTTCATATAGCTTAATCTATCTTTTAATGAAATGTGGTGAAAATAATTTTTAATCTTCAAACCTACAGTATATCTTCTGATAATATTTTTTAAACATGCAATATCTTGATTGCCATCTACTAAATAATTTCTTAAATATTAATTATTGCATCTTAATCTACAAAAGATTTTTAAATATATTTTTATTTTTACTTGATATTCAATAATAATAAATGCTTGTGAGTCACAGTATGGCATTTCAATATGTGATTATAATGATTACTGACCAGATTACGACAATAGGATATGTATCTCCCGAAAGAAAATTTTGTGCACAATTACCTGTATATTATCTTTTGTTTGGGGTGACCACATATCAGGTATTTCTCTTTTCCACTGGCTATATAATTATGGCTTGTCCCAAAGCCAGAGAAATCACTTAAATGTAGAATATTTTTCTCACTAGTAGCTTAAGTAACATTGCCTAACCTGCTAACCAAAGATCCTTATCCTAATAACATCACAGATCCATAATTCCACCTATATTCGCTATTTATTGTCCGGTGTCTGCTTAAAGTGCAATAGAAAGAAAAATATATTTTCTGTGTATGATTTTTTCAGGGATATGCAGGTTTCTCAAAGTGAGACAGTTTTCTTCCTTATTATAGAGTTTTAAAATGTAGTTTCCCCTTATCTGACTGAACTGGTATTATTGGATATGTCATTGTTTCAGGCTCCCAACTTCTTCTTTTGCCCTTCAGTCTTAATTGCAATCAAAACCATGTTCTCTCTATTCCTTACCTGGAAATGATTTAATGGTTAAATATGTCAAATATATCAAATAAATAAGTCTGACTGTCAATTAGCTTCTTAGAACATTTGCTTTCTTATCTTGGTAATGCAGTAAAAACATGCAGTAACCTTTACATCAGTATGCTCTGAAATTGCTCGTGATTACTTCTTAAGTCATCAAATCAGAGAATGATCTTGAAGTTATCATATTAATGCTATGTAATTCACACTTTTTACTCTATTGCCAAGTAGACTATTTGGTAGTGTTTGAAGTTAGTTTATACTTAGAGGACAGACCTTCATTAAGGATACATTCCTGCCATTAAAATCATGTCATCAGAACAAATTCTCAGGAGAAACAAACTCTACATCTTGTTCCTTGGCAATGTGATTCCTCTGATACTATACAGGCCATTGCTTGTAGAGTTCTTCACCAAAGTAACTTTTTTTTTCTTTGTATCACTATAATTTTCTAATAGTAAATTATTTTTATGTATAATCTTTATTATAAAGAAAATTTGTACATAAAGTATGTTCCACACACCTAAGTTAACCACACTAAAAGTTTACAATACATTTCTATAAGGTAGGCATAGAATTATAGATCTTGCCAAGTATTTCTACTTTAGTAAGATCTGGGCCTTGGTCATGTTTAAACTAATCTACTTTGTTTGTTGTATTTATTTTGGGAAGTTACACTTCTATATTGTTTTCTATTTTTGAGTATGATGAACTATAATTCAATATCCACCGAGATGCATTTTAAGTAACTCAACAGAAAAAAATACACATTCTTTATCAATATTAAGTTGTATATTCAAAGAAGCAGCACTTTTAATATATAAAGTATTAATTATTCCTGTTAATATTTAGCTTAATCTTTTTTAAAAATAATTGCTTTTGGTTTACAGTTATCCTAAAACTTTTCACACTCAAATAAATGAATGTTCCTTTTTCATGGCATATTTTCAGCACCTCATGGACACTTCTCTAAAACTGACCATATAATCGGATTAAAAAATACCAAAGCCTCAACATATTCTATCAGAAAACCAAGGACAAAGACTGGACTTCAACAACAGAAACTGCAGAAAGACCACATACTCATGGAAATGGAACAACTCTCTACTCAAATTTGGGGCAGTGGTATGTTCAGGTAACCTGAGCCCTGTCAAGTAATACTTCTGGAACACTGGAGCTCCAGTGAGAGATAGTTTTTTCATGCAAGGGACAGAGGGAGTTAGGCCATGAGTCCTAAGCCCCTTGTTTCTGTTTCAGTCACAACCTCTCACAGCTACCCCCTCAGGAGATGTGTTCTCTGTCAGGTAGACAGTGCCCCAAGCTCCCAGCATTCTACCTGGACCCTACTCCCAGTCATCTGACCACAACCAGGCATGGTCTGACCCAGAGACAGATAGCTGCACCTCACACAATATAAGGGGTGGTTCACTGCTTTCTCTCTCTCTTACCTTCTTCCCCTCTCTCTTGCTCTTTGTATCGCTTGCTTCCTTTCTTCCTCTCTTGCTCTTTGTTCTCTTTCTTGCCTTCTTCCTCCCTTGCTCTCTTCTCTTGCTCTCTTGCTTTTTTCCTTTCCTTTTTCTCTCTTTCCTTCTCTTCTCCTCTCCTTACTCTCCTTTCTTTGTCTCTACATGGCTAGCCTATTTTCTCTTTCCTATAATAAAATATTTCAAAATTATACATTGCCTCCTTTTAACTAACTAACATACCATGCAATCACAGGCATCAGCAGCATAGAGCCTCAGCCATTGTAAGCAGAGAAAGATGAGGCCCACACTCAATGATAACTTGGTGTCTTAGTCAGTGTTTCTATTCCTGCACAAACATCATAACCAAGAAGCAAGTTGGGGAGGAAAGGTTTATTCAGCTTACACTTCCACATGGCTGATGATCACCAGAGGAAGTCAAGACTGGAACTCAAGCAGGTCAGAAAGCAGGGGCTGATGCAGAGGCCATGGAGGGATGTTCCTTACTGGCTTGCTTCCCCTGGCTTGCTCAGCCTGCTCTCTTATAGAACCCAAGACTTCCAGCCCAGGGATGGCACCACCCACAAGGAGCCCTATGCCCTTGATCACTAATTGAAAAAATGTTCCACAGCTGGATCTCATGGAGGCACTTCCCCAACTGAAACTCCCTTCTCTGTGATAACTCCAGCCTGTGTCAAGTTGATGTCTTAGTTAGGGTTCTTCTAGAGTCACAGAACTTAGTCTCTATGTAGTAAAGGGATTTATTGATGACTTACAGTTTGTAGTCCAACTCCCAACAATCAACTCCCAACAACAGTCGCGGCAGCAGCTGTGAATGGAAGTCCAAGGATCCAGCAATTGCTCAGTCCCACAAGGCAAGCAGGCGAAGCAGAGAGAGCCTTCCTTCTTCCAATGTCCTTATATACGTCTCCAGTAAAAAGTGTGGCCCAGGTTAAAGGTGTGTGCCACCACACCTTTAACCCCGGATGACCTTGAACTCAGAGCTTTCTATGTTAATCCTATGGGATTCGTAGCCACTATTCCTCAAGGTCTCCATGCCAAGATTCAGGTCAGAAACTTGTATCTCTCAGCCTCTGGATTAGGGCCACAGGTGAGCTTTCTAATTCTGGATTGTAATTCATTTCAGATGTAGTCAAGTTGACAACCAAGAATAGCCACTACAATCCACCCCTTGTCAACTTGACACAAATAATATCCCATGTCCACATGAAACAATAACAAAATCATGAGTACGCCTAACATGATATAACTATTCCTCGTACAATCGCAAACGCATTTATAAACTTACAATGTCCCTTGGGAACATTCTTTAGTGTCTCAACTTAAATACCAATTGATGTTAAAGAAATTGGAAGAAAAGTGTATTCTTAACAAAATAAGACAGAAGCATTCATATTATTTATAATCCTCGTTTCTGCAACTGATTACGTGGCCTTAGCTGGTATTTATAACTACCTTCCTCTACTACCCATTCTGTATTTCCTTCCCCTTCAGCAAGCACCTCAGCAGGTCTTGGCTCTTTTCCTGGAGGATTGACCCATACCTTCATTCCTGATGGGTCTGCATCTTTTGTCATCCTGCTTGGATTAGGCTGTTGTAATTTCCCATTGACCTTAATCACAGGACATGGAAGTACTAAGAGACGCCCTAAGGGATCTCCTGCACTCCAGACATAATCTTGCTTACCTCCATTGTGAAGAGGCAATCCGATTTCTCCATGG
>JADRCD010037373.1:0-18387 GCA_019843815.1 Montemys delectorum | reverse complement strand
CCAAACACATCACAGAATTAATCCAATTTCTTCCTATCACAATAACATGATAAGGATGAGTCTGAAGTCAGCTGAGGATAGACCATCTCAAAACACAAAACATGACAAAAAAAGGGGGGGGGGGAAGAAAAAGAAAAATCACGATATTTTTAAGCTCAAATACATGTGACAACTAAATATATAATGGTAATTTCACATTTGATTATCACTTTAATTCTGTAAACTAAGTATAATTATACAATAATGAAGATATTTAATTTGATGGCTTTTGGTAAGGTTAAATTGTTCAGAATTCCTCAATTATATTTTTTACATATTTTTCTTTCCAAATGCCACAATTTAATATTTTTATCAAGTTACCACATATACATATATATCTGAAGGTAAGATGTCTACAGTTTTTCATAATATTTCTAAATAATTTGATTTAAAGTTAGGACAGTTTTGAAAGTAACTAAGGTCTTTTATTTCTATTTTTTTTTCATGGGATAAAATTATTTTGGACTTGAAATAATGCTTTTTATCATTACAAAATTAAACATGAAGGAGCCCAGGCTATCTTCAAACCAATAACTTTGAATAAAAAAAAATTATCTTTGGAAGAGAAAATTTTAAATAAATTTTTATTGCTCATTTTTGTCTAATAAACATTCCTCCCAGTTGTTTAAAACCTCTTGTATTCATATATTAAAGATAGCAGTTTTTTAACTTATCTTTTAATTTATTCATAAAATGTACTTTGTTCACCTTTATTTTTTACTCTTAATTCTTCCTAGATTGTCCCCCTCTATACTCACACAAATTCATATTCTATCTCTTAAAGCATACACACACATATAGGCACACACAGACTTGCACAAACATATACACATATACTGACACACAGATACCTTCACATATACTGACACACACCCACACACACACACACATGTACACACATGCTCATATACACACCAAAGACAGAGTCCATTTTTTGTTAACTAATTACTCCTAAACTTGAGTCCTGCTCTTGTACACAGTTGACATTTCCCGTGTTATTCCATTGAATAAAACTGATTTTAATCTTCCAGAAGTAAGCTCTGGAGTCACTTTAATGATATTATAAAACAGCTGTGAAAATGCTGAGACAAAATTAAATAATTAAATATATTATCTGAGTCATAATTATAATTTTCTGATTCATTACATAATTCATGTAATTCTTTTTATAAAATTTTAATTCCCTCAGCAATTTTGACATAAAACTCTTCATTCTGTTCAGTACATCTTTTTTCTTTAATTACAAATGTCAGTTTTTCGATGTGAAATAAATGCTAAGCTTACACCTAATCTGCTTTAATGTCATAGGGAATATTTATGCCCACATATATTTAGTAACTGAGAACAAAAGACATATCTTTTATTTCTGGACCAAGTGAATGTTCTCCAACCCAATGGTAACCTTGGAAATTTTCTTCACTTCTAATCCAAAGCTTCTACACTATTTGATGGAGACATGTTTTAAATATCATGTAAGTTGCTTCGATGTTTATTTTAATAGATATCCTAATAAATAACTTTTATAGACCAAAAGCTTTTATATATTCAACTCGATTTACTGTTGACAACAAAATTATATTGTGCCAAAATGGTATTTGGATATAGCATTTTATAATTAATATTTCTCATTATGCTGCCAACACATACCAAATATAGCAGACTTTACTTCTTATCTGTTTACTGAAGTCTAGCTTCATTTATTGATATGTATGATTAATAGAAAACTACAACTAAATATATTTTGAAAGTTTGTACTCATGATTGTAACCATGCATTTTCAAAACTCACTATATATATATATATATATATATATATATATATATATATATATTACATTAAGTAATGATAGCTTTCTTATTTCCTTAAGTCAGTTACAAAAAACATAACATAAAGACCCAGATATAAAAGGAGAGCTTTTAAGATGTCAAAATCTATAAAAATTGTTCATGTAAGATTTCTCAGATAAGCTTTCTTTTTATTTCTCATTTTTTTCTCACAACTTTGATTTAATTTGACAAAATATATAAAATATTCTTTTCTATTTATAATTAAGCTTCAAGGAGTTAAAAATTCCCGTGTGCTTTTGGGATTAATCCGCTTATTCTTATGTATTTTACTTATTTTCCTTACATGTGTCCTCTTGCAGAAGCAATTGCAGTAAATGAACTGGATTTTTGGTTTGCTTATTTTGCCATAGGGTCCCATTTAAACATTGGTGCACTTTACTGTGTAGTGAAGTCTTCCTCAATGTTAATTTAATTATCTTCTTTAATACTGTTAATTCTATTTTTGTATTTAAGATGTTTAAACAATGCTTAAAAACAATATATCATAATGAACTCCAAATTTTCTTAAAATACTGAAACCTTATCAATGTGTGCTAAGTTATATGATGGTGTTCTGTCTAGCTTTAGTTGATAAATTGACACAATCTAGGTTCAAGTGAGAAGAAAGGCTCAGTTGTTAGATTGCTCAGCTTATGTGGCCTATGGGATGACATAATTACTAATTAATGTAGAAGGTTCTTGTCCTCTGGAACGAGCATGTTTGCCTGGACAAGTGGTTACAGAATGTCTAAGAAGCTATTAATGCATAGATCTGTAAGCAACTCAGCATGCAGAATTCATTAATGACTATGGCATTGTTTATCATATATTCCCTTATCTGATTTCCCTCATTGATGGACTATGACTAAGCCTCTTATTTACTTACCCAACAGAGGAAAGAAACAACTGTTTTCTTTAAGATTATCATGAGGTCCTGAAAATGTTTTTTTATTTTTAACCCCAGGCCCAGTTATTTTGAATTTATTTACAATTCTGCCTTTGTATACCTTCAGAAATTGATGTAGTGCACCTACTTGAATAAAATTTAATTATGTAAAGGATGTCTACATTATTCTTGAAATCAAATGCCATCTTAATTAAATTGCTTTTCTGTCCTACAAGGTCCTGAGGACTTAGGAAATAGATGAGTTCTGTAAATCAAAATATTATTAATACATATGATTTTTTTATTTATTAAATGTCTCTGGATACCTCGATATCGAAAACTGTCCACATTCATCTTGTGTTCCTACAAAAGAGCTTTTCTTCTATTCATTGCCAACTCTTACTATGTAGCAAAAAATGTATAAACTATGATCAACTTTTGTTATGCTGTGAAGGTGATTGTACACAGCATATAAATAAAATAAAGAGAAATATGGATAAAAATTCATTCCCTTTTAAGGAAACTTCAGACATAAATCTATTTTGAATCTTGAATAGAGTGTAGACAACTGCTTTTAGTTTTTTAATGTATTTTGAATTAAAAAATTTATGTACTTAATTGCTTTTCAATTTATTATACATACTTATTTTTATTATCATTATTTTATTTTTATATAGGCATTTCATTTAAATATTTACTGGTTATCTAGTTATCTATTGCTTAGTTCATTTATATGCATAGAGTTTGCATTTTATATTATGAATTTTACAAGTAATAATTTAAATATATTTGTTATTTTTATACTTATATACTGGTCTTAAATGAGCTATAGTTATTTGGTTTTGCTCATTGAATTGACTAAGTAAAAACAACTAAGAGAGTAAAAGTTGTTAAAGTTAGAAGAATATATGAGTATTGCATGTGCTGTATGTTCAATGATTTGTACCTAAGGAATTAAATTTTAAATGCATGAGTTTATATTTGATAAAATGCCCCAATATCCATGCAGTGCTTTGGTGTAATAATTATGTTCTTCCAATAATAAATCATTAAGTGTTTAGAACTGCCATTTTGCTGATGCCATGCATTGAATAAAGTTAAAGCATGCATAGCTTTTTTTAAAAAAATATCACACTTATTTTCTACTAAGAAATGTGGCTTGTACACAGCTTATTTAGAAAAAACAGTACAAGAGTAAAAAGTAGTTCATTATAAAAGGAGACAATGTGTATGTGAGGTTCAACAGTGATAGACAACTTGCAAGGAAGGATCTTCAGTTTCCTAGAATAATTCCTTGGGTATGCCTGTGGGGGATCATTTAAATTGGTTTACATCAGGGAACATCTGGGAAAACTTGTATAAATTAGATTAATTAAGGAGTAGAGAATTGTATGAATAAGAGATAAGCACAGCACTAATACTCAGTTCTCCCTTCTCCTTAAGTATAGATACATTATGATCAGCCAGTTCATGATCCAGCCACCATGACTTCCCCAACTAAGATAAACTACACCTTTAAAACTGTGACAAAGCAGGTTCATTTGTAATTGTAGTGTTTAATTGTCAGAATAGGAGGTGCTAGTCAAATTCTTTCTTCTATATTTGTGAAATTGTTTTCCAGTTTTAAATACATGGGCGATGCTGCAGGTATAAAAGATAAAGGTTTAGTAGTATAATTATATTTCTAATAAAACATATTTTTAAAACAATTTTCTTCCACTCTCGCCCTGTAATACTATGAAGCACAAATTAATTATCAACATCTACAAAGATCTGAGAAGCAAAGGTTATGCTACAATAATATAGACTTGAATAGTTATTAGGGCTACAATTTCTATTATTTTTATAGAAAATATTAAAACAAACATTATGGATTAATGTTCACTGATACATCCATTTTCCATAAAAATGCTATTAAATCATAATGAATTATTTGGCTCTACTAATACAGAATAAAAGAAGTTTAATTTTAATACCATGTGTTACAATCAATATTGAAAAACCAATCATGTTACTTTGAATATGTTTCAAAATATAGATATTACCTTGCTATAGGAAATCTTCTTGTATTATACTGATATTATTCCCTCTGTTGAGCTCCATATAAATTGCTGTTCCACCAAAGTTCACTTAAAGAAAATAGTTATTTCTCAAGCAATCAACACCCTCAAGGTTTGCTCCTGCCTCTGTAAACTACTTTAGTGAGAAGAATGTGATTTTTTAACTAACTCATATCTAATAAATAGTCAAAGCAGGATCTAGAATCTGTGAACATTTTATTCTAAAGGAGATACTCCAAAAAGTAGTGTTTACTTCAAAGGTTGTCATTCTTTTGTTCATGGTGGGTTTGTTATATCTCACATTTCTATGTTTCTTCCCAAGACCATTTCTCTACCCCTTCTTTATTTCTTCATTTTTTAAAATGCATATTTAATTGTAAAATGCCTGTTAGTATATACACTTGCAACCCTAACTCCTGCTTAGAATGTCATCATAGCATAGAGGAGCTGGTGAAATACAAATAAAACAGATCTTCTGACTCTTGAATTAAAAATGAAACATCCATGCAGATGTAGCCAACATTTGGACATTGAAACATGAAATTATCATCTAGAAACTTCATGTATGAGAAATGTACAATCAAGTTAAGGAAACATCACACTAGATTTTCAATAATGTTTTAAGTAAGTGTGCAGTTTTACGTTGTACTGATTAATAACTATCTTAGGGAAAATTTATTTCTTGGTGGTTTGATTGGACATACAAAGTAGAAAAAGAATCAAGTCACAAACATCTTTAATTAACTATTTACTAGTGAAAATATGCAGAAATTACTAGAGCATAACAATATGTACAGATGACTATCCATTCACAGAAGCTAGACATTTCCTTCCCTCTATTTCTTAGAGAAGATCATTGAGTCCTTTGGAATGTACTACTAACTTGGCATTGGCTTACTGAGGTAATGCATTAACCTCTTTTCAGATCAATTATGCCATTGTTTCACAAAAGCTTAATACATACACACATGATAGTAAAATTGCAACATAAAAACTTTAAATATAGGTAGGCACGAGTCCTACATTCATTTCATATCCCATCATTATAGCATGCAAAGCATACAGTCTTCACATCCCTTAATTTTTAAATTTAGATTATTTTTTCTATTGTCAATTATCATTTGAAATATATTATTCATTTCAAAATCAATCAAAAACTATTGATTGATTAGCTATAAAATAGCTAAGACATAAGGTTAGTCTGTCCTGTATTGGAAGAAACTATAGTCTCATTCATGTTACAAGTAGATGAACAAGCAAAATACCTATTGCAAGATGAATCATGAAGATAGGTCAGAAGCACAGCATGGAGGTAAGCAAATCTCAATCAGTATGCTCACCTGTGATTATCATAACCTCTTTTTTAATGAGACTGACAACGTTTATACATGCCAAAAATATTTAATATTGATTGTATGCCAGTATTGTGCTTATTATTGAGAATATTATGAGAATAAGTGAGCCAATGGGAAACTATCCTTCCCTTCCCTTACAAAGTTCAAAGTGTAACAGAGTTATGAAGACATAACAGAATAATTTGAAAGAAAATATGTAATATTATGGTAAATGCAATGGAGAAAGAGCAAGACAACGGAAAAGGATTGAGAAATGAATTGTAAATCACCATTTTATTTACTTATTTCTAAAAATGGAACCCAGACATTTGCAGTTGTCAAGTAAGAACTCTATCACCAAACTTCATTTCCAGCCCTACACACCAGCTATTTATATTTAGGCAGAATGCCTCTAACATGCAATAAGGTGCTGAAATCACTCTGTAATCTGGGCAGGTATTGAACTCATCAAACATTCCTAAATAGCTTAGATTAAAACCTTCTGCCATCAGACCCAGCTTAGTTATTTTATTTCTAAGGAAAATTTTAATTGAATATTTTGAGAACATTGTACATGGGTGCTTTATATACATTGTTCCCCTGCTTGCTGTACCCTATAAAACTTCTTCCACAGCTCTATCTTCTTTCTACAAAATTCATCATGTTAGTAAATCTTTATTGTTACACATACATGCACATGCACACACACACACACACACATACACACACACACACACACACACACACACACATGCACACACACACACATGCACCCATGTCTATACAGCCTACTGAACAAAAAGCAGTCAGCTAATCAGTCTTTATTTAAATATTACTGTAAGGGAAGATCTTACTGATAGATTTTTAATAGAAAGTATGTTTCCGGAGAAAAGTTTATTTATGTGGAGAGTGAAGAAGGCATATGCTTGGTGATAAAAATATTTCAAATTATGGATAAGGATGAAGAATTTGGCAGAGAATCTTTATTTTTGCCTATACTTTTATCTTATACACATATATTTGTCTATGCATATTTCTATACACCACAGGCTTGCCTTGTGTTCTCAGAGGCCAGAAGAGGATGTAGGATACCTGCTGATGATGTATGGTTGTGAGCTGCCATTTGGATGCTCAGAATCAAACCAAGGTTCCCTGGAAGAGCATCCAGCGCTATCACCTATTGAGCCATTTAGCCAAGCCCTAACATAAAATGTTAAGAGAACATATTAAAAGAAAACTAGCAGAAGTGAAAAACACTCTCTAAGAATTTACACTCCATGGAATTTGAAGCAGCAGCTCATACAGGGAGCAAGGAAGCTGATGCTGCAGTGGTGCATATTTCTCTTCAGAACAATAAGAGTTTATTAAATTATATGATTCATACTACCTTTCTTTGGAGCCTAATTTCAATAATTATATATAGTATTGATTTTTCATTTCCTAATTTAAAGTAGAACTGCATTAGGAAAAAGGATCTTATGTTTGTTTGGGCTGTGATCCATTTTAATATTTAGTAATTTCAGGGAATTAAAATAATATTTTTATATGCAAAGCCAATGCCTATAGTTTATATTTTCATTAACACAAAAAGTGATTTATTCCATGATTAGTATTTTTTTCTTCATGTTTTTATTTCTAGGTTTTTTTTTCCTCCCCCATTTCTTTCCTTTACTCTCTACAATGTGTTTTATATCCATTGAAGATTACTTTTACATAGTTTTATCTAAATGTTGTAATGTTCAGTGTCAGAATTAAAACAAAATATGGGAATAGTTGTGATCAACTTTAGTAGCAGTTTTATGATTTGAACTTAAAAACTCTTTTTGAGATGATGTTTTGTTTCTATTCTTGGAAACCTAGTTTAGTGTATTTTTTTTGTATTCTTTATTATTAGATATTTTCTTTATTTACCTTTAAAATGTTATCTCCTTTACTGGTTTCCCCTCTGAAAATCCCTTATCCCCTGCTCCCTCCCCCTACTCACCAACCTACCCTCTCCCACGTCCTGACCCTGGCATTCTCCTACACTGGGGCATTGAGCCTCCTTCTCAGGACCAAGGGCCTCTCCTCCCGGTGATGTCCAACAAGGCCATCCTCTGCTACATATGCAGTTGGTGCCATGGGTCCCTCCATGTGTACTCTTTGGTTGGTAGTTTAATCCCTGAGAGCTCTGGAGGGGAGAGAGTTTAGAAAAAAATACATGTTCACTCTTTTAAAATAACTGATGGGATAAAATATGAATGAGTCATAAGAATTCTTATGTTAGACAACAAGGAGAGAATGTTACAATTAAGAATGATTTCAGCTATACCACTCTTGGGCATATACCCAGAAGATGCTCCAGCATGTAATAAGGACACATGCTCCACCATGTTCATAGCAGCCTTGTTTATAATAGCGAGAAACTGGAAATAACCTAGATGTCCCTCAACAGAGGAATGGATACAGAAACTGTGGTACATCTACACAATGGAGTACTACTCAGCTATTAAAAACAATGAATTTATGAAATTCTTAGGGAAATGAATGGATCTGGAGAGTATCATCCTAAGTGAGGTAACCCAAACACAAAAGAACACACATGGTATGCATTTTCTGATAAGTGGTTATTAGCCCAGAAGTTTGGAATACAGGAAGAACAACCCACAAACTACAAGAAACTTAAGAAGAAGGAAGATCAAAAGGTGGACATTTCATTCCTTCTTAAAAGGGGGAACCCAATACCCATGGAAGGAATTGCAGAGATTAACTTAGTAGCAGAGACTGAAGGAAGGACAAGCCAGCCTAAATATAGCTATCTCCTGAGAGGCTCTGACAATACCTGACTAATACAAATGTAGAGGCTCACAGCCATTCATTGAACTGAGTACATGGTTCCCAGTGAAGGAGTTAGAGAAAGGATCTATTGAGCTGAAGGGTTTGCAGCCCCTTAGGACGAACAACAATATGAACTAACTAGTACCCTCAGAGCTCCCAGGGACCCAACTACCAACCAAGGGCTATACATGGTGGGACTGATTGTTTTGGCAGCATGTGTATAGTAGAGGATTGTAAATTTGATCATCAATAGGAGGAACGGACCTCGGCCTCGTGAAGGTTTTTTGCCCCAGTGTAGGGGAATGCCAGGTCCAATAAGTGGGAGAGGGTGGGGTGGCAGACATGGGGAGGGAGGAGGCAACAGGGGTTTGTTCTTGTTGGTTTTGTTTGTTTGTTTGTTTGTTTGTTGGAGGGGAAACTGGGAAAGGAGAAATTTACATGTAAATAAAGAAAATATCTAATAAAAAATTTATAAACAAAAAGAAAAAAAAAGAAAAAAAAAGAATGATTTTTCCAACCTTTCATGGAGTCAGTTCAGCTTAGGTTCCTCAATTATTTTCTGAGCAGTTACATTTTCAAAAATCATTGGCATAAGGATTTTGTTCTTGCCTTTGTTTTTGAGGACTGCAAATAGATAAGGCTTGAAAAAGGAAGATTTTAGAGGTCCAGATCATAGTATAATTAATCTTTTCAGGTACATATACTTAGTTGACTTCATTAGTGTTTAAAGCCAAGGCCTTTACTATTGCCTAAGTAGAAATTTACTAGCAACACTTTATTTTCTGTTTGATCAACTACATTTCACTCATTTGATTAGAATTTATACTACTTAGTTCAAAGTAGTTATAGTGTTAATTTAAGTTTTAAGGTGTATATATGATTTATGCAATACATGGATATAAATCAAATTTTAATACATAAATTGAGAGCACTATACATTTCAGCTTTACCATCTTCTCCACATAAGAGTTGTTCCAGCTGGGCAATGATTGCACATGCCATTAATCCCAGCACTTGGGAGGCCGAGGCAGGCAGATTTCTGAGTTTGAGGCCAGCCTGGTCTACGGAGTGAGTTCCAAGACAGCCAGGGCTACACAGAGAAGCCCTGTCTCAAAAAACATCAAACAAACAAAACAAACAAACAAACAAACAAAAAAGAGTTGTTCCATGTTCATTTAACCTTTATTGTTAAGGTTCAATATAACCCAATGAACCCGTTCACAAATTAATCTATAATTATACCTTCACCCTCAAGTCTCAGGGTCTTACTGACAAATGAAGAATAAAATAAGCTTCCTTTAGAATGAAGGGCAAGGATGTCTAGCCTACATTTATTTGTGGCCTCAGAAAGCAGGGTAAATGAATTATTGCTCTCAGGATCTTGGTAAAAATGCTTCTAGGATATCTGCAGTCCAGCTAAAAATGTGTATGATTTTTTTAATGGCCAAAAATATACCAAAGAATTATGCTATTTTATATTAATGACTTGAAATAAACTACTTTTTTAACTTTTATTGCATTATGATGAGAAAAGTTACATGATTTCAATTTATCTGAATTTGTTAACACTTAAAAACATATTTTAAGTGAAAGAATTAAATCACATTCTTGTTTCCGTTTTGTACCACAACTCCTCCCAGAGACTCTCCTTCAATACCTACAATTTTTTTGTCATATTCTTAAAATTTATAAAATATTATTAAAATAAAAATGAGTATTATAAAAGTTGTTTAATATAAAACAACAATCAATTTAACAGTCTTATGTAGAAGCTTGCCTACAGCAATACTGAAAATACATTCGTTTTTCTCGATATAAATTTTAAATAACTCCAAAAATATTAACTGTATATTTCAAAATAGTACATCACTACTAGTATTTTCTTAAATGAACATAAATGTATAAAGTCTTTTTGTTTGTTTTTGTATTTAGCAGAGTTTAAAATCTTGGCTCTTACTGTGGTACAAGCCCAAAATAAGAACAGATTTAGATATTGGTTTTCATTGTAATAAGGCTGTACTTCAATGACCCTCACATCATCAAAGGATTTTATCTCCATAGTAGCTAAGCTGAGAGTTGATAGTTCTGCTGCACCAAGAAATGAATTGTAGGCACGATTTTTAGATACAAACTTCCTGCTATGGTCAAAACTATTTGACTTGAGTGAGTGACTTTATTATCAGCCCACAGAGAATAGATTACATTCATTTAAGAAATGCTGTATGTATTTAGATGGTCTATTCATAGTCATTCACCAAATGTTTCAATGAACAGTGGTTCTGCTTAGGGGGTGGAAGAGACTCAGAGAAACAATAACTTATAAAGTCCTCTTCTTCCAACTTGATCCAAGAGCTACAAACGTCAAGCAAAGCATTCAGTCTCACTCTTTGTTGTTCTCTTTCCTACCAGCCACCTCCCAAGTTAATTGTCTATGTCTCCCTTGGGTATAGAAATACTTTTGAAATATATAAGCTGTTCTGAAAACCATAGTATAGTGTAAAAACATGAAATAAACAATACTACTAATAGAGAGGCTGAGATAGGAGAAGCAAGATTTCAAGACCTTTATGTTGTACACAGCAAAACACTGTCACAAACAAGTCGAAAGTGTATATAGATTATACAATATTGGACCTATTTCTCCAATTACCAAATTAGAGAGACCATTGGATGACAATCAATAAATTTCTAATTCCTCATATTTTTGGATTTCAATCGATTAGGATATGTTGGTAATATTAATTTTCATATTAAGATATTAAGAAAAAGTAATTGTCATTTCCTGTTGTTTTTGTTGTAAGAGGTGGAATTAGGTTTGTGTGGATTTGTTGAAAGATTACTTTCTTGTTTCTTCTAAGGTGTAGTTTTGCTCCTGATGTTTGTGTTTTCCATCTATTCTCCTTTGTAGGGCTGGATTTGTGGAAAGATATTGTGTAAATTTTGTTTTGTCGTGGAATATCTTGTTTTCACTATCTATGGCAATTGAGAGTTTTGCTGGGTATAGTAGCCTGGGCTGGCATTTGTGTTCTTGTAGGGTCTATATGACATCTGCCCAGATCTTCTAGCTTTCATAGTCTCTGATGTGAAGTCTGGTATAATTCTGATAGGTCTTCCTTTATATGTTACTTGACCTTTTTCCCTTACTGCTTTTAAAATTCTTTCTTTGTTTAGTGCATTTGGTGTTTTGATTATTATGTGATGGGAGGAATTTCTTTTCTGGTTCAATCTATTTGGAGTTCTGTAGGCTTCTTATATGTTCATGGGCATCTTTTTCTTTAGGTTAGGGAAGTTTTCTTCTATAATTTTGTTGAAGATATTTACTGGCCCATTACATTGGGAGTCTTCACTCTCTTCTAAACCTATTATCCTTAGGTTTGGTCTTCTCATTGCATCCTAGATTTCCTGGATGTTTTGGGTTAGGAGCTTTTTGCTTTTTGCATTTTCTTTGACTGTTGTGTCAATGTTTTCTATGGTATCTTCTGCAGCTGAGAATTTTTCTTCTATGTCTTGTATTCTGTTGGTGATGCTTGCATCTATGACTCCTGATTTCTTTCCTAGGTTTTGTATCTCCAGGGTTGTCTCTCTGATTTCTTTATTGTTTCTATTTCCATTTTTAGATTCTGGATGGTTTTGCTCATTTCCTTCACCTGTCTGATTGTGTTTTCCTGTAGTTCTTTAAGGGATTTTTGTGTTTCCTCTTTGAAGGGCTTCTAGCTGTTTACCTGTGTTCTCCTGTATTTCTTTAAGGGTGCTATTTATGTCTTTCTTAAAGTCCTGTATCATCATCATGAGAAGTTATTTTAGATCTGAATCTTGCTTTTCCAGTGTGATGGTGTGTCCAGGCCTTGCTATAGTGGGAGTATTAGGTTCTGATGATGCCAAGTAACCTTGTTTTGTTTTATTTTCTTATGCTTTCCCCCCACCCTCTGGTTATCTCTAGTGCTACCTGCCCTTGCTAAATCTGACTCGAGCCTGTCCTTCCTATGATTCTGGTTGTGTTAGATCTCCTAGAGTCAAGCTGCCTCTGTGATCATGTGATTTGGGGATCCTGTGACCCTGGGCTTGTTTGAGCACCTGGGAGGGCAGCACCTTCCTCTGGGTGTTGTGGTACTGGGTGCAGATCCTGGGTCCAAGGTCTGCACAGGACACCAGCCCAGAGAGACCAGAAGGAACCTGAACCACTCTGCTGGTGGAGTTCCTGTGTGCTTGGTCCCACTGGTCCCAGTTACTCCAGGTGTTGGGACAGATGTTGTGTCCTCCTCACCTCTGATCCTGAGAGTGTCAGAGCACCCGGGAATGGAGTTTCCTCTGGTTGTTATGGGACGGGCTGTAGAGCTTGTGCCCAAAGTCTACTCAGGACACTATCCCAGAGCGACTGGAAGCAGAAACTACTTTTTTTTTTTAACCATATTATTCTATTATGATTAAATTTGCTGTGTCTCCAAGTAGACACATGTTAATCCACTCCATCATCCACTAAAACAGGACACTACAATGAACATCAAATATCCTTAGTATTCTTGTTCAGAGACTGCATTTAATACTGTGTTTTCTGGAATTTAAAAACGGTCAAAGTTAGGTCAGAATTAAACTCTATGCACTATTTTTACATGTTTTCATTGCAGATTTCTTCATAATTGTTCACCTTTATTTTCTTCCCTTAGCTAGATTAGCCTACTTCTTCCCTGAACTCTTGCTGTATGAAAGGTGAAAGACAGATTTCAAATGACTTCCATAACGTTCTTTATTCTTTTCATATTTATTAATTGTCTGTAAGGGGGGGAGAAAACAATTCAACTTGCTATTGGCCCTTTCCAGATTAACCTTGATAATGCCCAATATTCACAGCTCAGAATCACAAAAGCAGTATATCAATAATCGTTCAATTCCTATAAATACTGCATACTATACTTATCCACAGCTTACATTTTCAGAATAAAAAATTATTAATTTAAGAATGCATGGCTCATTCATACTTACCACAAATAGTTTTATTTATGATCTAGACAAAGGCCTCTGAGAATAAAAAAAATAGCTACTTTGTATAATTTTGTAACTGTTTTCTTGTATATTTAAAATTTACTGTGTAATATAAAAAGAATCTGTGCATTATAAAATTTAATAGACAGAACCTAAAGTTTATAAAAAAGACATTTTAAACAGTTCAACTTGAGATCAGTATATAATATAAGAAAACACCTTAGCAAATTAAAATAGGATCAGAAATCTTTGTCAATACAGAAATAGAAAGGCTTTTGGACTAGGTCAGTTTGTAAGTATAGAGCACTCAGGAAAAGGGACCTATCATGACTGCCCTCTGAAAGAACCACCAAGCAGCTGAAAGAGTCAGATGCAGATATTTGCACCCAACCAATGAACAGAAGCTGTTGATCCTTGTGGTTGAATTAGGGGAAAGCTGGAAAAAGCTGAGGAGGAGGGTAATCCTGTAGGAGGACCATCAGTCTCAAGTAACCTGGACCCCCTGAGATCTTTCAGATACTGGAACACCAACCTGGCAGCACACACAGCTGATATGAGGCTCCTAATACATATACAGCAGAGGACTGCTGGGTTTGGGTTTAGTCAGAGATGATGTACCCAACCCTCAAGTGACTGGAGGCCCCAGGGAGTTTAGAGGTCTGGTGTGGTTGGGGTGAAGGGTAGGTACATCCTCATGGAAACAGGGGATTGGTAAGAGATATGGGATGTGGAACAGTTGGAGGATAGACCAGGAAAGAAATAGAATCTGGAGTTTAAAACAAACCGAAAACCAACCAACCATCCAAACAAACAAATAAATAAATAAGAATATCCACCAGTGATATGACCCCTATGCTTATGCTTCAAGTCCACTCTAGAGAGCTCAACGATTATTTTAAATTGCAGTACCCACAAACACAGGCACATACTTCTCCTAGTCATCCCTAAAACTTCTCATTAGTTAGCCTTAATCTCTGGTACCCTAAACAAAGCTTATTAACTATAACTTTCACTTAAAATAAATACCATTCAACAAATGGTACATTATTCTTGAGAAATTCCAAAACTCTGGGGTCCACATGTCTTTGTGTATTTTATTATGTTTTGGTAAAATGTTTTGTTCTCAAGTGTAAAAAACAGTTAAAACATCCACACATTATCTTTATATTCAAGTTCTATGGATTGATATTCAATATTAATGTTTATTTTTTTAAGATAGACAAAATAGATTTTAAGAGTAATTTCACTGTTAAAATAACTATTATATATGTACATATATATGTATATATATACATATATAAACTTTTGTTTTATTAGTTTGTTTAGTGTTTCACGATATTTGATTATAATCAACTCTCCATTCCAACTTTTCCCCAATTCACCTCCCTTCTCTACATATTTTTGAATTATAAATTCATAGATAATTTAGTGCTACCTAAAATTACTGAATCCAGTGGTTTTCACTGGATTGTAGACAACATTATAGGATTTATATTTAAAGAAAGCTGTCTCTATCACCAAGCAGCCAATAATTTTTGACTGTTAATTGACATAGATAAAATTACATACTCAACTGCTCTCTCCTTGCTGGGATTTAGTATGGTATGGGCTTGCTTAAATATCATATATGATTTCATAATTGGTGTGCATTAATTTTTGCTGCTGCCATGATGTGTTCATAAGATAACATATCCCTGTAGTAAATCACTGCCTCAGGTCCTTAAAATCTTTCCATCCCAAGTTCCCAAATGATCCCTGATCTTAGGAAGGGAGTTTATAATATATATTTTCCTTCTATGACTGAGCATTCTTTAGACTTTTACTCCATGTACTTTTGATAGGTGTAAATCACTGTGTTGCTGATTACAGTCTACAGCAGTTTGAAACTTTTCAGGTGAGCGATAAACAATTGTTTGACCTATGAGTACAACAATAAATCATTAGGAGCTGGTTAAAAATTATGTCCATTAACAGTCTAAGATTAACATGTTCTCCTTTAGGATAACTCATTCATAAGTTCTTAGCAAGATAATAATCCAAATTATCACAGTACAACATAAATTTAATCAGACAGTGATATTTCATGATGTTTGGGCCACTATTGAATAAAAAGTTTTGGCCAACTGTGAGTATAAAGACATAATCCTTTCAAGCTAGTTATTAGTTTTAGCTTGATCTGCACATATCTTGGCATAATTGATGATTACTTTTCTTATCAAGTATCTTGCATAACACTTTCCATCACTATAGCTGCTAGCCACTGGAAATTAAGCTTTGGAGTCTAGAAGAACTTCATTTTTGCCATGCACTATCACTTAAGCATGCTTGTGTTCATCAATAGGGTATTACCCTCAAATTCTGGGATGTACTCAAGAACATGTGCAATACTCTATAATTTTTGGTGATCTATGGACCTCATTGGCTAACAGCTTTAAAAGAAGCAGTTCATATTTGACTCTAAACTTTTTGTTTGTTAGTTTGTAGTGGTAAATCCAAGCATTGATTTCCTGTTATGGAGTCATTCCAATTTTACTCTTTGTTTGTACAGTATATGTGTATGTAGGGGGACGAGAGACAGAGAGACAGAGAGAGACAGAGACACAGAGACAGAGAGACAGAGAGAAAGACAGAGAGAGATAGAGTCAGACAGAAACAGACAGAGGCAGACAGAGACAGAGACAGAGACAGAAACAAAGAGACAAAGACAGAGATATTTCTTCAGTAGTAGTAGGATTTCTTTGACTTCAGTAGGCCTTCCATGTTCCTTCATCTTCCATTACCCTTACAGTTTCTGGTCTCTATTTAACACTGACTAGTGTTAGGGGTGAGCTTCCTTCCTCTCATGGAGTGAGTCTAAGGCTGGGCCAGTCAGTTGGCCCTTCCTGTAAATTCTGCTCCGTCTTTTCATCCTGTGTATCTTGTTGGCAGGAAAAATTATGGGTCTAATTTTTGTGGCTGGATTGGTGACCTGGATTACAGGAGATGCCCCATTCAGTCTTCATAACCCATTGCTAGAAGTCTTAGCTAGAGTTACCTAGCTAAGACATAGATGTCTGGAAGTTTCCATTGTTCTAGCTCTCTAGCTTGCCCCAAAGTTGCCTCCCTCCCCAATTCAGTTGTCTTGCCAGTACTTCCTCACTCCACTCTCTCTTCACTTTATGTCTCCTTTTCCCATCCCTACTCCTACCCAATCTAATCCATTACCTCCATCTACTATTGATGTTTAAACTATTTCCATGGATCCTTGCAATTCAAGTATTTCCACAATGGCGCTCCTTGTTACTTAGCATCTTTTGGTCTGAGTTTTTATCATGGTTATCCTCTTTTATGACTAAAATCCAATTATATGTTAGTACACATCATGTTTGTCTTTGTGGGTCTGGGTTACCTCACTCAGGATATTCTCTGCTAGTTCTATCCATTTACCTGCACATTTTAGGATGTCATTGTTTTAATGCATAACTAATATTCCATTGCATAAATATTCCAAATTTTTTATTCATTTTTTCAGTTGAGGGACATTTAGATTTTTGCCAGTTTCTGGCTATTACAAAAAGACTGCTATGAATGTAATAGAGAAAGTGTCCTGTGGTATGGTGGAACATCTCTTGGATATATGTCAAGAACTGACATATTGGTATCTTGAGGCAAATTTATTTCAATTTCTAAAATATAATTGCCAAATTGATTTCCAAAGAGGTTGTACAATCCTGTATCTTCATCACCAGTAGAGTAGTATTCTCCTTTTTCTACAACCTTTTAGCATGTGCTGTGACCTGATCATTTGATCTCAGCCATTGTGATGAGCATAATGTTGGTATTCTGTCTAAACTCTGCCTCACTGTTACCTGGCAACAGCCAGGTATGCTCCTCCCCACAGTTACCTGGTATATTAGTCAGGGTTCTCTAGAATCACAGAACTTATGGGTAGTCTCTATATAGTAAGACAATTTGTTGATGAGTTAGTCTGTGGTCCAACTCCCCAACAATGATCACCAGTAGCTGTGAATGGAAGTCCAAGGATCTAACAGTTGCTCAGTCCCACAAGGCAAGCAGGTGAAGAAGAGAGAGTAAATCTTCCTTATTCCAATGTCTTTATGTAGATCTCCAGCAGAAGGTCCAGATTAAGGGTATGTGCCACTACAGCTGGATCTGGGACTTGCTTTGTCCCAGATTATCTTGAACTCGGAGATGTCCATGTATTAATCTCCTGGGATTCATAGCCATTATGCTTCAAGATCTAGATCAGAAATTGTATTTCCAAGCCTCCTGATTAGGATCACAAATGAGCCTTGCAATTCTGGATTGTAGTTCATTCCAGATAGAGTCAAGTTGACAAACCAGGAATAGCCACTGTCAACAGCCAGGAAATGCCTGACACACTATAAAAGTGGCTGCTTGCCCCCTCTTCTCTCTCTCTCTCTCTCTCTCTCTCTCTCTCTCTC
>JADRCD010037371.1:0-13793 GCA_019843815.1 Montemys delectorum | reverse complement strand
GGGGGGGTGCACACTGGAGATGGAATGCTGCTGGGTCAAATGGGGGATTGTGGGTCATGAGACTATACCAATGCTGAATTCCTGAGTGTGACAAAGGTGCTGTGGTTGCATAGGACAATGTCCTGTTCTTAGGGGTCATATGCTTGGAGCGTTTATGAATGCCCTCCACCTAGTTAGTGTCCTCTACCTACTCCGGAATGCAAAAAAAGGAAAGGAGAATATCCAAGCAGGGAGAAAACACAGGCAGTAAGACATGAATGCAGGGGATTTGATTTTTCTCAGTATTGGGAAACAGAAGCTGGGCCAGGGCTCTGGATATACTTTTCTTTCTTTCCTTACATCTCCCAGTCATACAAGCATACACCCTTACCATGCCACGTAAGCAGACATGGCTCATGTATCATGGAAGAACATGACCTCATATTACTTCGTGTCAGGTTAAGAACAAGCGCAAACACTGCATCTCGTGCCATATGAACACACATCCTCGTGCCTCATATCACATAAGCATGCGTCCTTGCATGCCTCGTTGTGTCATATGAGCGCACATCCCTGTGTCTAATGAGATCACATAAGCAGACATCCTCGAGTCTCTCTGTGTCATTTAAGAACACTCCTGTGTCTTCCACTACAGAAGCACGCATCCTCACAGGCCTACCATATCATGTAAGTACACACCCATGTGTCTCGCCAAGCCATGCAGACATACGTGGGCCCTACAGCTGAGGCGCCCTGGAGCCTGAGCACCCACCTGGCTGCAGCACCCGAATCTCCAGCAGGTTGGACGTCCTCTCCGCCAGCCTTGTCCAGGTATTGTTGTAATTCCTCCGCCACAGCTCTGCCACACACTGGTACTTGCCTGCCTCTGTGTCACTGGCCCGGCTGATGCTCAGGCGGACATTGTTGCTGGACTCAGCCTTCTCAATGGCGGTTCGAGTTCGGAAGGTGGATGACCTGTCCCCCCACTGAACCCCTCCATCTCGGGTGAAGGTCACCAGGTCATGGAACTCCATGGTGCCCACTGGCTGGAACCTCCATGTTACAGACACAGGGACTCTGGATGGGTAGTGGGGTTTGATGATGCACTGCAAGTCAAAGGAGTCGCTGTAGGTGACCCCTGGTGTCCGGGAGATAGCTGTGACAGCAAAGCCCGTGTCTGTAGAGAAAGCAGAGACATGAACCAGAGACAGCACCTAGCTTTTCTGGGACAGTGTGCTATCAAATACAGACCTACGGGCAAAGCCAGCAGTCAGAGCAGAGGCTGTTGAGTTCTTAAGCCTTCTTGTTACAAATAAGCTATTACTTTGGGTATTGTGTTGGGATCCAGCTCAACAGTTCCTAAGACTTCACACAAAGTGGGCCCAGGCTGTTCCTCCAAATCACCCAGCCCCATTACTTCCCAGTGAGACCTGAGATCCTCATGTCAATTTACAGTACATCCTTCTCCAGGGTAAGACACCAGAACCCTTTCTCTCAGTGGCTCGTACCACATAGCCAGGATCACTCCTAACAATCCCAGAATTCTGTGCAAAAAATAAGAGAAAAAAGTTCCAAAGCCAATTACCATCAATGCAGGTACCCAACACCCAGATACCTGTCCCTGGTCTTGTAGTGCATGGCATCCTGAAATAGGCAGGTGGGGAACGCTGCCAGCCTCTCCTCTAATTCCCCAACAAAATCAAGGTTCAGATAGGTTTTAAGGGCCATACAACAAGGAGAGCCTAGTCTGTAGTGGATGGCTACCTGAGCTGGGGTGAGGCATTACTCCTAAACTCAGGGCTCTGAAGTCTCAGTGAGAAGATTCCTTCCAGGCTAGGAAGTATCCTGACCTCTGTTCACAGCTCCTTCAGTGTGGATGAGCACACTGGCTGTGATCACAAAAGTAACGGTGGCCAGTATGTGGGAATGTTACATGCCAAACCTAGTACTGGGGGCTCTGGTTTCATCCCCTCTTACTAAATTACAACACTTGCAGGTCAGGCAGGCTTGTTATCCCTTTTGCAGGGTACAGAGAAGTCAAATTGTCTGATGTTAAGTACAGCAAACGAGAGTCAGGCTACAGACCTATCTCTGTGCACCTCACTCTAGGCCCCGCCTGGGGCTGCCTTGCCCAGGGAAACCATCCGTCTGGTTAAAGGCATCAGCTCCGCAGCCATCACCTTCTTCTCAAGACCCCTCCTAGCTCTGTGACACTAAGCCAGTAGTTCTTAACCTTCCTAATGCGGCAACTCCTTAATACAGTTCCTCATGTTGTGGTGTTCCCAAACATAAAATCATTTTGTTGCTACTTTGTAACTGTAATTTTGCTACTGTTATGAAACACAATGTAACTATCTGTCACACAAGCTGGCTGATATGTGACCTCTATAGGAGTCGTGATTCACAGGTTGAGAATCACTGTATTAAACAAATGCTCTAAGTCCACTCTGTCTATGTTTTCCTTTTTGTAAAGGGTTATTGCGAAGGTTAAATGAGTGTGTGGTACATCATATATAGTCTAGAAAATAAGTAGTTTGTTTAAGAAACAAAGGGGACAAAACACTTTAAACTCTGCAGGAAAAACACAAGGCACAGAATCTTCTGGATTTCCCAGGGGAATTATTAGAGGATAAGCTGGCAAATTTTGCTGACCTCTCTGGATCTTCAATTTAAAAAAAAAAAAAAAAAAAAAAAAGGGAAGAGAGAGAGCAGCCCTGTGTGGCAGTGATGGTCAGTAGTGTGTGGTACACATGCCATGAATTTGGTACAGATCAGGGGCACCAGGGATAGGCCCTTCACTGGGTATTCCTGACTCTACATATGAAGAGGACACAGACCAGAGTGCACATGGCCAAGGTGTCCTTCCACAGTCACAGTGGCCTGTGGCCTATTATTTCATCCACACTCCTGTCACCACTGAGGGGGATCCATACCTAAGAGAAGCAATCCAGAAACTCATGAGTGTTCACTGCTTACTTCAGACAGAAGACTAGGACTAAGTGAGACAACCTTGCTCCGAGCTCCAGAGGCAATGGAGAGGGGGTCAGGTGAACAGAGCTGGCCTCGGGGTCCCCGAGGAGTGCTACTCAGCATGTCCTGGCTGTGGAAGCTGCCAGACATGCGGTGAATTTAAGAATACTCCAAGGACCGATAACCTGAAACCGTAAAATTACTTCCAGGGAAACAACCCCGAATCACCCTTCCCTGGATACCCCTAATCTCCCAGGGTGGGGAAAGACCATATGCAGCGGAGCCCAGAGCCATCTCCCAAGTTCCCCTGCCTGGGTCCACAGCAGTGCCAAGCACAGGCACAGGGACTGTGCTCAACCCTGGAGGGATTTCTAGGGGCAGGAATCCAAGCTGCCTAATGACTTACAGAAGGCAAGCCCTTCTTTGGTACGAAGCGTTTAGGAAGCAGACAGAATAGCAGTGACGTGGGGGAGGATACAGAGGCTGCATCTGGGCTTACATGACGCCGTGTCCATCCCAAGTCCTAGACAGCAAGCCAGTCTAGGGCACCATAACAGAATGCCGGGGTTCTGGCGCGGCTTGCTCTTTTCTTATGCTTTGCATGTTTGTTTTTCTTTGTTTTTACTGCCCGCCTTGCTTAGGGAGACACCCTGTTACCCTGAAAAGCCCAAGGATCCCTATAACAGTGGCGTGCGACTCCTTTTGCAAAGCAGCTGGAGGGAAGCCCCCGTGTGGGGTGGGGGTTTCAACAGCACACAGATGATGGCGGGGCTTTTGGTTTTTTGTTTTGTTTTTTACCACCAGGCCATTGAAAACAGACATTTGGAAATTAAGCAAATGCAATCCCGATCTCGGAAGGGAGAACATGGACGAGGTCTTGAGCGAATCTACCCTGGGCTGCCATCTTTATTAGGTATGCGACAGCACCGTCAGCCCTATCTGAGAGAAGGTGGTGACATAGTCTGGGCGAATGGAGGCTGACAGAGCTTCCTGACAAATAGAAGGCCTGACATAATAAGTTATCTTCCCAGGAAAGTAGCAGTAAAAGGCTGATTGCATCTGGCAGATAACACGAGCGGAAACCTCTTTGGATAGCCTGTGAGAAGCAAATCTAACATCACTTGGTTTTAGCAAACCTCAAGGTATCTTCACCTCCCCTGGCAAATGAGGAAATGTTTTTCTTAAGTGGGGGCTTTACAGAGGAGGAGATAAAAACATAGGCCTAAACAGAACAACGGAGCGGAGTGCTGAGACTCAGGCAGACATGGGCCAAATGCTGTATAGTTGGCAATGGGATCTCCATCCTGTTCAGCCACACTTTTGCAGGGCTGGGCAAGCCACCTTGTGAACAGGAGAGACTCATTACTGTACCCAGTCACTCCCCTCTCCCAGGCCAATGTTGCCCCAGCCATGCTCCTGCTTGTTTGTCTTTTTGCCGGGGTGTGTGTGTGTGTGTGTGTGTGTGTGTGTGAGACGCACATATATGTATATGCGAGTTTGTATGTGTATGTTTGCATGTGCATATATAAGCATGTGTAGGCCCAAGACTGTCATCAGGAGCCATCCTCAATTATTCTTCCACCTTACTTGCTGCGGCAGGGTCCCTCAATCAAACCCAGAGCTCACTGGTGTGGCCAGTCTTGATAGCTAGCTTGCTCTAAAGATCCCATGTCTGCCTCTGAGGCTGGAATTACAGGCTTGATGCCAAGCTTACTCAACATTTTACTTGGGTCCTGTGAACCTCCTGATCAGATCCTCATGCTTGCCTAGTAAGCACTTTAGCCACTGACCCCCAGACTCCCCAGACCCTCCAAGCAGAACACCGATACGATGGGAAGGGGTCTGACAGGAAAGCGTCTGCCAGGGTCCTACTGCTCTCTCACCAAGGGCTGTGATGGAGACCAGAGTACTGGCGCGGCGCTCTCCCACGATCTGCCACTCTCCATCCACGGCCCGGACCCACTCTGTCACGTGGCACTCGTACTGGCCCTCATCTTCCTTCCTGCTGTTGAAGATGCCCAGGCTGAAGGAGTTGGGCTGCACCTGCTCCATCTGGATGCCTCCAAAGCTGCTGCGCTCCCAGTACGATGAGCCCGGCTGCACGGTGCCATCCCGGTCTAGCCACATGACATTGCTGCGGCGGTTCTGCCTATCCACAAGCTGCCAGATGACGGAGAAGCGGGCCTGTAGCCTGCCCACTGTGCGGACAGTACAGGAGAAGTGCAGGTCCTCACCCTCAAGGATGACACTGGCATTGCTGGCCACCTCCACGGAGATGCTGCTCTCTGGGGAGAAGAAAGAGGGCCACACTAGGGATTTACAGTTCTCATGTGCGCCCTCCTCACGGATGACGCAGGAAGAAGGGTGCAAACCGAATCCCAGGACTCTGACCGGGAAGCTCAAAGGACTCAAAACACTCTGATTTGTTTTGAAACACAACTTGCTGTTGTAAGGTCTGGCTGGTTCGAACTGGGCACTGCTCCCTAGAGCTGGTCGCCTAGGATGCTCTTTGCTTTGTGTAGTAGATTGGGATAATGAGGTACTAAGACCTAACATTAAAGCAGAACCTGGAGAATATGATACAATGTCACAGTGTTTAGGATAAAAAAAAAAATATTTATGGGTGACCGGCTGGGCTGCAGCTCAGGGTTTTTGGCTTGGAGTTTCAGCCTGAGGAACTCCCAAATCCTACTGCACCTCAATCTTCTACCACTTGAAGGTGCAAGGGTCAAACAAAAGCTATGCACAGCCTCATTGTGCCACTTGAATCCTTCAGGGAAATATTAGGAAGTAGAAAAAAAATGTCAGGAAGTATTCAGAAGATGGCATGTGCGTGTGCGTGTGTAAAATGGGGCACAGATGGTCTAGTTTTGCAGAGCATGTAAAGAGCAGAGTTTCATGCTTTCATTAACAGAGAAGGATGAGGCCTGGCCAGTGGCTCACCATCCACTGCTCTCCTGTTAGACTCACCCAGCCTGGGGCACCTCTGCTCTCTACCCTGACAGTCTGCCAAATAAAGGTGGGGATAGGAATCCTACTCCCTCCCTCGCTTAGTCTAGCCTTTGCCACTCCTTTGGACAGCTGATCTCAGTTGAGGGGATGACCTAAACTCTACAAGCCTCAGCTTTTTCTTCTGTAGGATGCTATTTTTAACCCACAAAAGATTAAACAGCAAACGAGACAATGCATACAGATTGTGCGCGGCACACAGTATGCGTTTAAAATGTGGTATCCACAGTCATGATTGATTTTACCATACTTAGGGATATTTCTGCTTTCACAAACAGCATGGCTAACACTTTCTTAATTATGCATATGTTACTCTGTATAATTACCTATATTGAGTTCAACGAGCTCATAAGCATTAACACAATACATAGTGTCATAATCAATTTGGATCCAATTTCCTAGGCACCATTCACAATTGATTAAGTCAAACCCCAGATCGAGAAGCACACCTGATTACAGCAGCATTTGGATCTACTTTATTCTTCTCCCCCTTAATTTTCCCCACAGGCAGAAACAGGAAAGATGAGCGTAGGGCCTCAGCACCTAGCCTTTGCCATAGAGAGTATGCTGTGCCTGTTTCACAGGAAGGGGGTCTGGACAAGGTGGGAATAGCAATCTTCAGGACAGCCTGCCCAGGACAGGGCTCTCGTAGAGCCACTGCCCATGGCAGAAATGGTTTGGAGCTTGGCCGTACTGCCTCCCGACTTCAGGAATTTGGTATTCTTACTAGCCAAGCCTCATTTTATCATGTGCAAAGTTGAGATCCTGCTAGTGCCTCCTTAGGGTCGTGACACCGAGGGGATGAGACGGGAAGGCGGAGCAGCACTGAGAGCTGAACCGGAGGCTTCCGGAGTGCTCTGTGGACACTCTGCCACTGAGCCCAGCCTGTGCTCGCCATCAGATTCAATACTCTTCCTCACTGTTTTCACCTCTAGGTGAGAGACGCAGAAGGCAGTTTCTGCATCAAGGAAGAAAATCTTTCTGCCTGTCTTATACAGAAGAGTGGCCTGGAGGGCATCAGTCATGTGCCCTCCTGTCACACCAGCAGACTCTTACGGACATTCTAGGTGGCTATTTGGAGAAAGCCTGGAAAACCTAGGTAGAAGAGAAGCCCTCTGGCAGCCAATGCATGGACAGACACAGATCTGGTGCTGTGTAGCCCACGGTAACTATTTACACAGGTTCCCAGGCTTGTATAAAGGTAGCCTACAAGGTAATCTCCTCCATGCGGAAGGAAGTCTAGGACAGAACTATCGAAAATCTGAATGTGTGTTCACAAATGAAATTTCCAATCAGGAGGCTGCTGGCGGGGCACAGGCTAAGCACAGAGCAGCGGGTTCCGAGTTAGAGCGAATGTTCCTAATGCAAATTGCAAGCTCAACCGCAAACTGAAAAAAATGGATCAGACAGTTCCTTGCATGTGCTCTGACGTCTCCATTCATAAGACGGATGTAACGCTGGCTTGTACAGGAGTGCAGGATTGGGAGCAGAGAGATCATATATGCAGAAGCACTTTTGGTTCTTAGGAGGAAAGGTGCCATTAAAATCCAGGGCGTTATCACCATTACCATTGATTGTTGTTCTTCAGTAGACTTACCCAAGTGGCCTTGGGGCAGGATCTGGTGCTGCTGGGGGACTTTAACTACCCAGTTATCTGCTGGAAAAGCAATATAGCAGGCCACAGATCATCAAACAAGTTCTTGGAAGGGCTGGGGGAAATCTTTTAGTACAAAAGATATAGGAAGCAAACAGCGTGGCTGCCCCTCATGCCGTCCTTAGGAAACAATGAGGAATTAGTTTCAAGGCACAGAGTCTGTGATTACGGCAGGCACAGGAAAATAGTATAAAGAGGGTGGGCATTCAATCCGATAGTTTCAACTATACAGATATTTAGCAAGCACCTACTCTATGCAAAGCACCATGCATTGCGAGGAAAGCACAAGGAAAGAGTTCAAGGTGTGTGTGTGTGTGTGTGTGTGTGTGTGTGTGTTCAAAATATAATAAGCATGACAGAAAACAAGCCTCTTCTATTTTAGACTTCATACAACAGAGAAACATTTCAAATACATAAACATGTAAATAAAAATGTAAAGAAACCATTACAAGGCTAAGAGGAGGAGCAGTCCTGGGAGCTAAGAAAAGGTTAAAGGTTAGTTCTTAAATTGGACCATCTTGTTTAAAAATCAGAGCATTGTAAGTTTTGATTAACTTTCTACTAAAAACAGAACTGTGAGAGAAAGGAGATTAATAAGAGCATCTTGATACTATGGATATTTAAACACGGCATGCATACACACTGTTCATCTCTGGAGTCCCGGAAAAGGGTACCACCCATCCAGACACTGCAGTGCCCACCGAGGCAAAGTCCCCGGAACAGCCTTGAGAGGTCCAAGCTCTCTAAGCACATCCCAGGAAGACAGAGAGCCCATCCACTGACTGCTGTATGCGTGCATTAGGATGAACCCAATGCTGTGTGCACCCACTGACTTTTAACGATGCAATTTCAGGACAGAAGAGACAATTAGGGAAATGCCTGCATTGATACCTGGAAGAACCCCGATGGCACAGCCTTCTTAATAATGCAGTGGATGACGTCCAAATCCTCCCATAAGGGATGAGCTCTCCTTAAGTAAGATTTCAAGGCAGGCCTCTGCCCACTTCTGGGATTCGGTTCCCCCAGAGGTGCAAATGACTTCCTGGTCTTACTCCTATCTGAGCTGGCAAGGCTAGTGTTTTACATCAGGCTCTTTGAGCTCAAGTGTGTGGTACCATCTCCAGCCCAGGACAAGCCCCTGCTGCTCTGCAGACCTGGGCGTGGAGGTGGAGAGGCCCCCTCTCTGGTCAGCTTTACCCCAAATTCTGCCCCTTCTCCCTCTCCCTCTTCTTTCTCCCACTTCATGACGTCCCTAGTTACCGCACCAGAAACTAGTAAGTGGCGCTTCTACTTACTGAGGGGGAGCACGGCGATGGGGATGTTCTTGGGCCGCTTGCTTTCCTTGTCGATGAACTCGCCAGTGACGGTCTTCTCTCGCTCAGTCACCCGGCAGTTGTACTTGCCACTGTCTTCCTGGCGGAGGTGGTATATCTTCAACACAAAAACACCGTCACTCTCTTTGGCCACTTTAAGCTGTCCCTTGACTTCACGGTGGGCAAATTCGCTGTTGAGGACTGGCACAGCATTAGGCCCCATGGTGGCAATGAGTGAGCTGTTGAAGGCCCAGGAGACGGCAAAGTAGCGGTCGGGAATGTTCTGAGCTTCTAGGATACATCTGAACTCCACTGGCTCACCCACCGTGTGCAGCCTCTTATCTGTTTCCAGACGCACGGTGAACTCTTTGTCTGGGAACACAAACAAACTGGATGCATTCTGGGCAAATAAGAGCTGCAGCCTGCTAAACTGCTTCAGGAAATCCTACTCCCCTGACTTTCACGACACTAACTACGGAGAAGACTCCATATTCATCTTGAGAGAAAATCCAACTCTAGCCAAGGATATCTGAGGCCAAGCAAACCCATTAAGTACCAGAATACCAGCCAAATCCAGCAGTCTATTCGTGCTTAGCCTTCATACTTGACCAACAGGGATGTCAGGAGGCACTCACGGTGGAAGTGAGGGACAGGAAGAGGAACTGAGACTGGGAAGAAGTGGCCTCATCTCTCCTCGCTGTGGGAGGCTCCAGCTCCTAACTCCTCCCAGTTCTAGCTATGTTCCTTGCAGAGAACAGAGAGGAAAATCACATCACAGTGGTATGTGAACTTTCTAGAGATTCACCGACCTCAACAGCAACATCCCTCCCTCTGTGGCATTTCCAGAGAGAGGATCTATGCCTCTGCCATCCCTAGCCCATCCCTCACACACTTCAAGCATGTGAGAGCACTCTTTTCCTATGGAAATGGATCATGTGAGTCAATCCGCTCCAATCCTGCTCAGCTTCTGCGTGTCTTTTTTTTTTTTTTTTCATGGTTTTAGGGCTTTATTGTAGAAGAGAGAGAGAGACAGAGAGAGACAGAGACAGAGAGACAGAGAGAAAGAGAGACGAGAAGGAGGAAGAGGAGGAGAAGGAAAAGGAGGAGAAAGAGGAGGAGGAGGAGGAGGAGGAGGAGGAGGAGGAGGAGGAGAAAGAGGAGGAGGAGGAGAAGGAAACGGAAGAAGAAGAAGAAAAGTAGAAAAGTAGAGACTGGCCATGGCCACGTGGAGAGAGGGGAAAGGGAGGAGGAGAGAGGAAGCAAGAGGTGAGAATCCTGCGTGTCTTTTCTTGATCTCCTCTGTCCCACACAGGCCATCTCTTGAGCCAGACATCTTTCCTTCCAGTGACTAGCTCCTCTCTGTATTACCCAGACTTCCTGGCAGATCAAAGCCCTCTCAGCAAGCGGTCAGGGAACCACAGATGAGTTCTAAAGAGCTGGCTTCCTCCCTCACTTCTCTCTCCTTCAGCCTCTGCCACTAGTCTTACCTCCCGGGCTCCCACCACAGCCTGGCCACATGAGTTCTTTACAACCCTGTCTCTTGACTTCACACCCAACCTGTCTTACCAACTTCCACATGTCCCCTTCTCCAGATCTCTGAACTCTTCCTCCTAAATTACCCAACCAGGTGGCTAATCCCGGACTCAAGAGTGCTATTCCTTACAGTGTGCGTATTGAAAGTTCATCAGGAGGTGTGAGGAAGAGGGGGCCTCCTTTGCTTCATGTAAAACTTTCGCTGCTCAGTAGGGCAACTATCTGGCTGAAGCAAGAGAGGAGAACACAGGTTCTTGCCCTCTTCCTACGGGTCCACATACATGCATGCACTCACCCATGTGTAGCTCTCAGGCACCCCGCACCCCCCCCCCCCCCCCCGCCACGGACCTCCTAAAGCTCCAAGAAGAAGGGCGTGATGACTCTGTGGTCCACAAAGCCCAGCCCATGTTCTACCCTACAGCTCACAGCTTACAAGCGCCCTTCATTCTCTACTGCTCAACCTAGAACGCACCATCCAGTCACATGACTTTCTTCTGCCTGCCAGCTGACGAATGTCGGAGGCCCTTCCCCCACTTCCTTCGGCTGTCTGCTCAACCTTGACACAGCTCAAGTCATCTTAGGAACCAGAATTCCTAGATCTGCTGTAATCTTATCCAGAGAGAACATAGAGCAAAACAGCCTTCAGTATTCACATAGCACTTAGCACCTTAAGTGCACAGAGCGATGTCATGCAGCTTGGCATCCCCGAATGCCTCGTGCAACACCTTCAGTGCTGTAAAGACTAATGTCTGTTAAAATAAACATGAAGGGACAGACTCGAAGGTGGAGTTGCAACTCCTCAGTCTAAACTGAAACACACAGGGAAGTTATCGACATTTTTTTTTTTTTAAATTTCCATTAAAGTTTTCCTCAGTCTGGATACATTTACAGGGCAAATTCAAATGTCCTAATTCCAAATTGGTAAGATTAAAATAAAGAAGATTAGCTGATGCAACCTAATTTAAAAGCCTTAAGACTGGAAATTAGGCCCAGACTTTTTTGACACTGATCTTAAAACCAACCAGTAAGGAAAACGATAAAACAGGAACTAAAGCCTCTTGGGTAAATTTCTTACTATCAGATGATTCAGAAGCCGGTAAAAGCTCTGAGTCCTAAGTGTGGATCAAGCGTGCCCTCTCACCATGATCCAACTTCCTTTCGCTCTCACATCCATTAGGTGTCCAGCGGATCCTATAAGCCCTGCCCCCTCCAGAGCTGTGCTAGACTAAATGCAGACAGGTGAAGAAAGACCTGGGAATACTTCAGACACAGTTTGCCAGCCCTGCCCCAGGAGTCTCAGAACAGGGACTTCAGGGGTGTGTCCGAAAGTTTACTATTTGGTGAATCTGAAGCATTGTCTCAAATGCCAGAGTACCATGCACAGACCAAGGCAACTGATCACCAGCACAAGGAGGACAAGAGACAGGTAGGTTCTGACAGGAGTACTACCACCAGTAACGTAGAAGCTTCATTCTCCTCATCAGAGAGAAGAGAAAAGGCCCTCCAGCAGCCAGCTCAGTAACTGTATTATGACTACCCTCCAACCAAAGTCAGACCCACGGCTTAGCCTGAGAAGCTAGCCCAGCTCAGCCAACGTAATCAACAACTGCTGTCAGTTCAAAACTGGAGCCCTGTAGGCACAAGAACTAGGGAAGAACATAGAGTCACAGGAGACGTGCAAGGAAGCTGTGGGGACCGCAGTGTGCCAGGCCACCAAACTAAATAATCAAGGCAAGGTAGAAACCCCAGACTGGGATTAAAAATTTCTACAACAACCACCATTACCTCAGTTCTAAACATACTGCTCTTCCCCACTCTGGAAACCTACCTACCCAGGTCTTCCCTTGACAAAGTGTCCGCAGCAGAACCTAATATTCCACCCCGGCCTCATGGCACACGCTCTGAGGTCACATCACAGGGTACTCTGCATTCAGCATGCTCACCCACAATGTGAGGACGCCATTGTGACTTGCCTCACAGACATGACAATAAGCGTTTTGGAAGACTTGTTTAAAATGGCAGAAATATTAATATAAAAATAATGGTACACGAACATCTCCTTAGCTCATTGCTTTATGCCTCCAACAGAAAAGGCTCACCATCTCAAATGTCCTCTGTAATTGAAACACCATCAAACTGGGTGGCATCCATGGCTAACAGGAATAAGAACCCAGAGTCGTAAGACAAAGACTTCCTGTAAAATCACTCACTTTTAAGTTTAAAAAAAAAAAGAAGATGTACTCATTTTATTTTGTGTGTTTTGCCTGCATGTCTGTATCACATGTGTGCTCAGAGATCAAAAGAGGGCAAAGGAGACCCTGGTACTGAAATTAGGAAGAGTTGTGAACCACCATGTGGGAGCTAGGACTTTAACCTGGGTCCTCTGCAAAAGCAACAAATGCTCTTGACTACTAAGCTACCTCTGCAGTCCAATTTTTCTGCAAAATCTCTCATTAAAATAAAAAAAGTCTTATTCAAAATAAAATATGATACACCATCTACTAAAGCAAACATGACAATGAGCAGAGGCCAGTATAGGCAGCTGTCTGCAGCTCCCTGGAAGCTGGGTCTGGGCAGCTGTATGCAGCTCACTGGGAGCTGGGTCTACGCGTACCTGTTTTCTTCAGTCTCTGACCTCACTCAGTACCCAACCATATTGTCATGGCCATCAAACAAGGTGTCCCTCACGACCTCCTAGCATCTGACTCCCCACCAGGTAAAGGACAAGAAGCTGAGAGAGACTGACCCGTGGGCTGGACGTTGACCACAGCACCCTCAGAGCGTTTCCTGGTCATGGCGTACCAAGAGCCATCAGGATCCTGGATCCACTCCGCAGCCTCGCAGTAGAACTCGCCCTGGTCAGAGGGCTGCAGGTGGAAGATGGTGAGGCGGAAGGTGCTTCTCCCCAGCTTGTCCAGCCGCACCTCACCCAGGCTCTGCCTCTGGGCATATTCACTGCTGGAGTGCAGGATGAAGTCTCGGCTCAGGGAAATGACCTCCACGGGGTTCTCGCCACCCTTCTGCCGCAGCCAGGATACCGAGAGGTGAGTGTGCTGGTCGGTCTCAGTAGCCACTTCGCAGCTGAGCTCCAGTGGGTCCTGTTCCACTTTGTGCAGAGTCTGGGGGACAGCCGTGGTCTGCAGAGAATCTGGGATCACTGTAACACAGAACATTCCCATGGAGGAAGGTTACAGTGCTATACAGAATCTGAGACTCACTCCACACAGGGAACCACAACAGGGGCAGCCTCTGACAACTGATCCAGGGCCACACATAACCCCAAAAGGCATATAAACCTAAATACACTCTTCTGTTGTGGTAGCTAAGATTTTTTT
>JADRCD010037370.1:0-15106 GCA_019843815.1 Montemys delectorum | reverse complement strand
TTTTTTTTTTTTTTTTTTTTTTTAATTCTTACATTTCCCCTCTTTCTTGGGAATTTTTCTTTTATTATTACTTACCTTTGGCCCCTGCATTCTAAATCTCTTAGTTGCCTTCATTAGAGAGTGTGTCAGTACCATACAGATTATGATGTTGAGACAGCGATATCAAGAAGTAAACCAAGATGAAATACAGCAGTATAGCACATAATCTCAAGATTGAGATATTCCCAAGAAAGAGGGGAAATGTAAGAATTGAGCAAACAGGGATACCTCATAAAAATACCAAGGAGCAAGGAATGTCCATTAAGCCTAAGCACAGAGAGCTTCAGAAGGGTTTACAGAGCAAACACACATCCCCAAGAAATGACTAGTTCCAGGAAACGTCCCTGGGAGGGTGGATCTCCCCCCACCCCTCCTACATGCAACAGGTATCTACTTCTCTCCTGGAGGAGCAAGGTCAATTGCAACAAAAGAACAATGGGAAAGATAACCAGCCCATGTTGTAAAGTGTCATCAGCCCACGTAAGCTGTAAAACTCTGTTCTGAAAAGGTATATAAGTAAGAGCTTTGTTTCCTCAGGGTCGCCTTTGCTCCAAATGCTAGATGACTCCAGTATACTGGATCAATAAAAACCTCTTGCTGATTGCATTGATCTCCATCTCTGTGTCTTCAAGAGTAGAAAACCCACGCCGAATTTAACACAATAACAGGGATGAAACTGGAGATTATTGTCATGATTCATTTACTAGAGAACCTAAGATGGAAATACTCTCCTAATTGAGTAAATCAGTATCAACAGCCCAATTGTATTTTTCATAGACTGTCCAGACATCTTAATATCCATAAAACATGCAGTGGTCCCAGAATAGTCATGAGAAAGAGCAGATTTCTTGTATTGATGAAGAAAGAGTGCATACAAGAATATTTGAATCAATCCCCAATAGCACAAAAGCAATCATTTAAATAAGAATGGAAAGGAGGGATACTACTGCTGAGCTTAATCGACAAAGACAATTACAGGAGAGTATTCTGAACAACTACATACCAGAAATGCCATAACCTAGGTGAGAAGATAAATGCTTCAAAAAAAAAATACAAGTTACTGAATCTAACTTATGAAAGAATGGAAATGGAAAACCCTAACAGATATATAACAAAAAAAAGACAGAACCGTTAATTTAAAAAGCCCCCAGATCTAAAATAGTTGAGAACAAGTTATTTCACTATGGATTTCTACCTCAATGTTTCCCAAACACTTCCAAAACCAAGAAAATTAAAACACTCTAATCTATTGTATGGGGCAAGCATTATTCTGACACCAAAACCAAACACACACAAGAAAACTCTGTACCAATATGTCTTCTAAATATAGAGATTAAAAAAAGTCTGAAATGAAAATCAATTCATGTTGGTGCTGGGAATGTAGCTCAGTGGTACAGCAATTGTTTAGCATTCCAAAGACTGTAGACTCAATTATCAGTACCATATACACACAAAACCTGCAATACCACACAAAAAATAAGTTACAAGTATGGTATTGTCATATTAATATAGGCCAAAAACTTCCCTTTTTTCCTTTTTATTTTTTAGATTTATATATTATGTATTCAGCATTCTGCCTCTATATAGGCCTGCAGGCCAGAAGAGGGCATCAGATGTCATTATAGAGAGTTACTGGGAATTGGACTCAAGACCTCTGGAAAAGCAGCCAATACTCTTAACCTCTGACCTATCTCTCCAGCTCAGGCAGAAAACTTCCAATGAATCAAACACCTTTTAGTATTATCGCACACATCATAGTTTACTGATCATTGTTGACCATTGAACCTTTGTAATCTCTAATTCATTTCATGATAAATTCATTTGTATGTCTTTATCATTACTCTCTCAATGCTCTTCCTTTACCTTTTCAGTTCCAACACAGCCCATCTGTCATCCTCCTGTAACTTGGAATGAAATTTTCAGAATTATGAACATGGTAACAGTGATAAGCAAGCCCATCTGTAGCTATCTCACAGTGACATACCTTGTTTCAGAATTATTGAATCACCATAAGATATTTTTATCACAATTTTCAGATGTAAGTCTTGTGAGATAGTTATTTTTCTTTTCCTACTCTCTTTTTAAAAAAGACTAATTTTTCTTCTTATTAAAGGAGATATATATGTATGTATAAAGGATATATATGTATATATGTATGAATGCATACATCTGTATATATATGATTTCATGTGCCCAGTAGTCATGTGTTACTAGTGTGTAGTTATTTGGCAGCACAGTTGTAGAGTTATGGTGCAATTATCTGGCATCTGGAGTGATATTTTAAAGATTTAGTTAGTTTATGTATGTGAGTACACAGTCGCTGTCTTCAGACACACGAGAAGAGGGCATCAGATCTCATTACAGATGTTGTGAGCCACCATGTGGTTGCTGGGAATTGAATTCAGAACCTCTGGACGTACTCTTAATAGCTGAGACATCTCTCTAACCCTAGAGTGATTTTTTTAAAATAGACCTTTGCCATGGTATTAAAATTTGTCTCTACTTTGTGCCGTTTGGGGAAAGATGGTTCTAGTGAGGGCAATCAAAGTTCAATTATCTATAGACATGGTCACACACTCTTGAAACCCAGACTATATTGCCTGAAATCCTGCTAGTCTTTCTTCCATTTGAAAAGCACCACAATGAAAAGTAGTCTTCTTTGCTGGGCAGTGGTTGTGCATGCCTTTAACCTCAGTACTCTTGAGGCAAAGACAGGCAGATTTCTGTGAGTTCCAGGCCAGTCTAGTCTACAGAGCTAGTTCCAGGACAGCTAGGGTTACCCAGAGAAACCAAGCAGTCAATCAATAAAGCGTTAAAGTTTTACTTTTTATGCATATAAGTACACTGTTCATCTATTCAGACACACGAGAAGAGGGCATTGGATCTCATTACAGATGGTTGTGAGCCACCTTGTGGTTGCTGGGAATTGAACTCAGGATCTCTGGAAACAGTCAGTGCTATTAACTGCCGAACCATGTCTCCAGCCCCTCATTTTCCTCTTTGAAATTTTTATTTTGAAAATTTAAAAAATGGCTTATTTATTTTAAGGTATATTAATTCTCTGTCTGCATGTACATCTGCATGACAGAAGAGGGCATCAGATCCCAGTACAGATGGTTATGAGCTACTATGGGGGTAGTGAGAATTGAACTCAGGACCTCGGGAAGAGCACATAGTGCTCTGGACTATTGAGCCATTTCTCCAGTCCTTTGTTTATTTTTCTATCATGGTCCAAGCTTCACCTGTCTCTCATAACCATCCCCTTGCTTTTTGTTTTTGTTTTTTAATTGGATATTTTCTTTATTTACATTTCCAATGTTATTCCCCTTTCCCAGTTTCCCATACTCCCGGAAACACCCTATCACATCCTCCCACCCCCTGCTCTTATGAGGGTGTTCCTCTACCCACCCATCCACCCATCCATTTACTCACTCACTCACTCACTCACTCATTCACCCCCACCTCCATGCCCTCAATTCCCCTACACTGGGGCATCTATCGAGCCTTCATAAGACCAAGGATCTCTCCTCCCATTGATGCATGACAAGACCATCCTCTGCTATATATGCAGCTGGAGCCATGTGTACTCCTTTGTTGATGGCTTAGTCCCTGGGAATTCTGGGGGGTCTGGTTGGTTGATATTGTTGTTCTTCCTATGGTGTTGCAAACCCCTTCAACCCCTTCAGTCCCTTCTCTAACTCCTCTATTAGGGACCCTACACTCAGCCCAATAGTTGGCTGCTAACATCTGTCTCTGTATTTGTAAGACTCTGGCAGGGCCTCTCAGGAGACAGTCATATCAGGCTGCACTTCTTGGTATCCACAATAGTGTTTGGGTTTGGTAACTGTATATGGGATGAATCCCCAGATGGGGAAGTCTCTGTGTGGCCTTTGCTTTAGTCTCTGACCTACACTTCATCTCCATATTTGCACCTGGGAGTATTTTGGTCCCCTTCTAAGAAGGGCCGAAGCACCCACACTTTGGTATTCCTTCTTGTGGAGCTTCTTGTGGTCTGTGAATTGTATGCAGGTTATTTGGAGCTTGTGGGCTAGTATCCACTTATCTTTTTTTTTAATTATTATTTGAAATGATATGTCCCCTCCTGGTTTCCCCTCCAGAAAAAAAAAGGAAAAAATAAAAGAAAAGAAAATTAAAAAAAAAAAAAACAAAACCTGTCCCTCCCTGCTCCCCTTGCTCACCAACTCACCCTCTCCTGCTCCTTGGCCCTGGCATTCCCCTACACTGAGGCATAGAAACTTCACAGGACCAAAGGCCTCTCCTCCCATTGATGACTGACTAGGCCATCCTCTGCTATACATATGCTGCTGGAGCAATGAGTCACACCATGTGTACTCTTTGGTTGGTGGTTTAGTCTCTGAGATCTCTGAGGGTACTAGTTAGTTCATATTGTTGTTCGTCCTAAGTGGCTGCAAATCCTTCAGCTCCTTGGGTCCTTTCTCTAGCTCCTTCATTGAGGACCCTGCACTCAATCCAATGGATGGCTGTGAATCTCTACTTCTGTGCCACGCCCACTCGTCTACTCCAGTAACATCTGTAATATCAGGGGTAAAAGCATGATTAAGGATGAAAGGCGTTATAACTTCAAAGGGAGTCTGTGCCTCCTGGATATTCAGACAGTCGTTGGCATCTTCTAACTTAGACATGTTCCAGA
Source organism: Montemys delectorum (assembly GCA_019843815.1). Classification (NCBI taxonomy): domain Eukaryota; kingdom Metazoa; phylum Chordata; class Mammalia; order Rodentia; family Muridae; genus Montemys; species Montemys delectorum. The sequence continues at coordinate 10,395 of JADRCD010037370.1, read as the reverse complement.
TTAGTCTTTCCAATTGTCAACACGCCCTCTTATTTAGGCATAAAAGGTACCCCAAGAAATGATTCGTCAATGGCTAATCTTAAGATTAGACATTGTCTCCTGGCCAGCACAATGTTCTAACATATTGTAAAAATTAAACGAATAGGGACACATCATAAAAATGCCAAGGAGCAAGGAATGTCCATTAAGCCTAAAGACAGAGCTTCAGAAGAGTTTACCGGGCAAATATCAGTCCCCAGGAGATGCCCTACTTGTGGAGAGTAATGCCCAGTTCCAGGAAACGTCCCTGGGAGGGTGGATCCCTCCACCCCTCCTACGTGCAATCTATATCTCCCCCTCACCTAGGGCATAAAGTCAATGAAAACAAAAGACAATGGGCTCCACCAATGAGAGATAACCAACTCATGCTGTAAACCTATGTATTCGGAAGGTATAAAAAGTGTGTGTGCTTTTGTTCCTGGTCGTCCCCTTTGCTCTGAATGCAGGATGACCCCAGTATACTGGCAATAATAAACCTCTTGTAATTTACAGCGATCTCCCTCCTGTTTCTTCTCGAGTGGGGGACCCATGCCGGAATCTAACATAAACTCATGGAGATTAAACAACTCATTGTGGAATGAGCAATAGGTAAAAGAAGAAATCATGAAAAAAGGAAGATACTTCTCAAACTAAATGAAAACAACATAACAAAACCTCTGGGATGCATTAAAACAAGCAGTAAGAAGGAGACCTGTAGTCCTAAGTGCCTGCTTTAAAAGATCAGGAAGACCACTAATAATGATTTACTGAGGCAAATCAAGAACTTGGAAAACAACACAGGTACAAACCAAACCCAAACAAGACATCAAGGAAAAAAATATATAACCAGTCCTTCTTAAGTGGTTCAAAAATAAAGTTTCCTTCAAATTGAAATATTCCACAATTCAGGGAAGACTTTATTTAAGAAGAAAACAGCTCAAGATAGCTCCAGTAAGTCCCTATAATTGACCAGATTCTCTAGGCCCTTCCCTGAAAGAGCTGCAAAGAAAACAAGCCCAGTTACATAAAAGACTTTGAGAGTAGACCATCTGCCTAGAAGAAATGGAGACTATCTGCATGAAACGAGTCTAAGACCAGAACTGCTTTAGGCTGTGCAGTGAGCTCCAGGTTCTTAGCTTTTGTGAGTTGTCACCCATGTTGGGGCGGGCTTTGGCGATGAAGCTGTTCTTAAGTCATTTCTGCTTCTGTGCATAACCCCTCACCCATACTTCTGCAAATAACTCCAACAAAACTCATAGGATCACCAAGTGGATCACCTTGGAAAGACCAAATCTCCTTTTTATAGGCATAGATGAAGAAAGAGAATCACAGGACAAGATAATCGTCCAGATTTTCAAAAGTCATAGAAATAAAAAACTTTCCCAAATTAAAGAAAGGTACACCCATTCAGATACAAGATACACAGAGAATACCATATAAGACCAGAAAATAAAATCCCCATTGTATATCATAATTAATATGCTAAATATACAGAACAAAGGATATTGAACATTGTGAGAGAAAAAACAATAACAACAACACAAGCCACCTGTAAAGGAAATCCATTAGAATAACAACTGAGTATTCAATTGAAACTTTAAAGTCAGAAGAGCCTGGAACAAGGTACTCCAAGTTCTAAAAGACCAGGAAGGCCAACTTACACTACAGTATCCAGATTTAATAATTTTTTAGTGTCTAGTTTATATTTTGTATTTTCTAGTTCTCTTCCTTATTAATAACATTGAGGACATACTGATGTTTCCAATTGTTTCTTACAACATCTCAATTAATGTATTATTTACAAATTGATGTCTTTCTGTTGTAATTTTGGTTGTCTACTTTAATCCCTCTGGGTGGCAATGGGGATCATAACACCAAGAGAGGTCTGTGAAATAATAACGCATAAAGGACAGAGGCATGAAGGTAATCCTGAAACACATGTAAATGCTAACAGAGGTCCAAATCAGAACAGAAAAGTGAATAAGAAAAAGAAATGAGATAGCATAAAAGATAAATGAGTTCCCCATAAGCAAGGCTTTTACAAGGGGACCTGAGTTTGACTTCCAGAACCCATATCAGGGAACTCACAAGTGCCTGCAACTCCAGTTCCAGAGGGTTCCAACACACTCTTTTGGCCTCTGGAGGTGCTTCAATCACATGCACATACCCCTCAACACAATACACATGATTAAAAATAAAAATAAATCTTTTTTTTTAAAAATCAATAAATTACATAAATATCAAAGTGAACCTCACTGATAGATGAGATGAAGAAGAAAGAATATTAGGTATTAGAGATAATATGAAAGAAATATTTAATCCATGAATTAATACATTTCATAGGAGGACCATAAAAAACAAACAGAAAATGGGGTTAACAAATGAAATACATTCTGTTTAGTAAGTCAGTAACTGCCTGCCTGGGCTGAAGAAAGAACAAGCAGTAATCAAATAAACTTGGAAAAAATTAATAACAGCAAAATGAAAAGAATCATCAAAATCTTCTCAAGCAGAACTCTAAATATAAATAATCTAGAACTTTCAATCTAACTAGCGAAAACACCACACATGGATTAAAAATGAGAAGATCAAAAGGATACACCAATTAAAGGGGGCAAAACAATTAGAAATAGTAATATTTGAAAGATAGACATCAGTCCAAAAGATGTCAGAAGGGAAATAGATCACTACATGTTAATAAAAAAAATCTATCAACAAGATATATAATAACAATATATGCTGATTATCTCTTTACCGAATTTGACAAAAATTTTTAACAAAGAATAAAGAGACAGATAGTTCCAGATATACCATTCCTGGGTATATACCCAAAGTGAGCACACCAGAGACGCACATCCATGTTTATTCAAGTAACTATTGGCATTAGTCCAGTTATGGAATTAGCTTACCTGTCCATTAATAGTTTAATGGATAAAGAAACTGTGGGTTGTGTGTATGTGTGTGTGTGTGTGTGTGTGTGTGTGTGTGTGTGTGTGTATGTATGTAATAATAGAGGTGATTATTACTAATGTAAGCCCATATAAACTCTTGGTTGTAACTAAGAGATTGTTAACTGCAACTGTATTGTACCAACTAAATGTCTGAAAGAAGCATAAACCAGTCGAGGTACCTGGAAGAGATATAGACCAAAGGAGGCACCAGGTAAAGGACACTTTCAAACCTATTGAGCTGCTTGCAGGCTGTGCAGTGTGCTCCTTGTTCCCGGCTTTGTGAGCTGTCACTGTGCTGGAGTGAACTTTAATGATGGAGCTGTCTTTGAGTCATTTCTGCCCCTGTAACTAACCCCTACCCATAGTCCAGTAAATAGCCCCAATAAAAGTCATTGGTTCACCAAATTGGTTTTTGGCAATATCTGCACTTTGGTGTGGCATGTAAGTAGATGTGTGTGTTGTGTCTCCCCAGGAAAAGTTTTGTCACACAGCATAATTTACTCCTGGGCAGGGACATGACAGAACTAAAGAGGAGTTGGGAAAGAGTGGTCCTGGCTACGAGTAGTAAGGCATACACACCTGAGGCCAATCAGCCTGAATGTGAAGCACCCAGGGAAGAAATTCTGGTAGAGCTGTCCTTTCCTATATGGTGCATGGTGGTGTGCCTGTGTGCTGACAGCAGTTGCCTAGTTCTCTCAATTAGCCATCAGGGTTAGGAATATATGTTGGAGGGATCCGAGGACAGAGGTCTTCATCTATCTGATATGGGGTGGTATGCCTGCTTGATGAGTGAGGCCCACCACGTGAATATGGAGATGCTCTGAAAACTGATAAAAGAGAAAACTTTGCAATCTTTGATGTTAGCACACAAGTGTTAAGATTGTCAGCAAGCAGCAGGCTAGGTTGCCTGGCCACTATTCTGTTTAGTTAGAAATGTGTCTGAGGCTAAGATAGCAGCCAAGCTAGAAGTTGTGTGTGTAAAGGAGCAATTACAATAAAGGAAGATACAGTAGCATCCTCTAGGTTAGCCTTTGATTTGGCAAGTAAATTATATAAACAAGAGGATGAAGGAGAGGTAGAATAAAATAGTATAAGATACCCCTCAACTTTGACCTTTTGTAGAAAAATTGGACAAATCTGTGACTCAGCATACACATACAGATAGGAGCCTTTAAAACGGACCAGTATAAGAAATTATGGTAGTGAGGGAATGTTTAGTACCTGACCTGCTGGGATTAGGGGAGATGTTTAAACAAGCAAGGGAAGAGCCTATCTCAGCCTGGCTTGTGAGGCTGTGGGGCATGGGAGCAGATGTAATCAGTCTGACTGCTGTGGGGACAGAGAAACTGAGAAATGTAACTTCCCATCCTCATAAAGGCTAAGATGGTATGATGGAACTTACTTCCTCTCTGACTGACTCATTGGCTTATCAGAGCCATCAGGAATACTTGGTTATCTGTGTCTGTAGTCCCTATTAATCTCCGGTTATGAAAAACAATAGGGGGACAGATGTTATCGAGGGTAGGAACAAGTGAAGCTGTTATAGAAGAAGATAGATAGAAGTATATTCACAAAGGAGTTGAAGAAAAGGTTAATCTAGGAGGGACTTCAAGGCTGGTATGGAGCTTTGATGGCTTTGTTGGGTTCATTGTTCTTTGAGGGGCGTTGCCATAGCTCAGTGATTTAGACTGGCATGTAAAGAGATCTTATAAAGTGAGGGAGCAGCTTAAAGGCAACAGTAAGAAGATAAAGCCAAGGAAGAAGTCTGCCTGGGTTACTTTAGGTTGTGCAGTTCCTAAGGGTGGGGGGCAGGAATGATAGAACGCTGAACTGTGTGTTAAGGAGCTTCTACAAGGCTCTAAAGCCCGAGGAGCAGTTCCCAGAAGACATCCATGATAGAACAACATAGCTGAAGCTGATCAAACTTGTCCGAGGGGTTATCCTCCCAGGTTAAGGAGGCACATTTTCCTCAAAAAAAAAAAAAAAAAAGTGATGCTAGGGGTGGAGATGTTTTGCTCAGTCAGGACCTTCCTCAACATCCAGGTATAGTGAATAGGGAGGCTCCCTGAATAGTACTAACCCAGAGAATCACCAGCAGAGGAGAGCAAGACTGTGTTCCTCTTTAGGGATGAGTAGAATGTCTGAGCAGATTAAAGTCAGGGCCACTGAGTTTATCAGGAGTGGAGAAATGTAGGCAGGCTCCATGGAAGAGCTCCAGGATATTGGAAACATAATGGCTCAGAGAGAAGAATGGAAGACTACAGGGACATGATTAAGATAGCATCTCCTATCCGTGCTTCATAATCAACCTTGATCTGTGAAGGAAGCAACTGATTTGCATGAATACCTTTGTTTTTCATCATATTTTTTATTATTTAAAACAAGTTTTAAATTGAAATATATTTTGATCATATTCTTCCCCTACCCTAAGTCCTTTCATATCCTTTCCTCCTCCGTACTCACCTAACATGGAGTGTTCTTTCTCAAAAACAAACCAAAAACCCAATAAATACCCCCAAATACAATACTACCCCAAAAGAAAAAGACACCAACAAAACTCCCCACCAAAGTGTAACTAAATAAAACTGTGAGTCCATTATTTGTTGGTCAACTACTGAAAATGAGGTCTGTCCTGGAGTGGTTGCTAGATCCAGTGTTACACTCTGTTGGAGAAAACTTTTTTTCCCCCTCACCTAGCAGATATAAATGACAGTTTATAGCCTTCGCAATAGTGGCTAAGTTTTCATCCATCCATCTATCCATTAATGTATTTTTTTAAAAAATACAACAAAATAAAATATAATTATATAAGACAAAAACTATCACATGGATGTTGGAAAAGAAAAACTAACAGAAAGAAGAGTCTAAGAGAAGGCATAAGAAACTGAGAGATCCACTCATTCACACACTCAGGAACTCCATAAAACACTAAACTGGAAGGTATAATATACATGTTGATGACTTGGTGCAGACCCGTGCAGGCCCTGTACTTGCTGCTTTAGTCTCTGTGAATTCGTATGAGCTTTACTCATGTTGACTGAGAGGGCCTTGTTTTCCTGGTGTCTTCCATCTGGCTCTTACACTCTTTCTGTCTCCTCTTCCATAGGGTTCACTGAGCTCTGAGCGGAGCGATTTGATGGAGACAACCCTTTTTAGTGCCAGATGTTCCAAGGCATCTCACTCTCCAAATGTCTGCCTGTGGGTCTCTATGTTTGTTTCCATCTGCTGCAGGAAGAAGCTTTTCTGATAGTTGCTGAGCAAGCCACACTAATCTATCAGTATAGTAGAATGTTACTTTCCTTTAGCAGTATTTGTCTTTCTGGGTCCCTGGTTTATCCAGTCTCAGGTACTTGGCTACCCAAACAGTATCAGGGATGGGTTCATGGAGTGAGCTTTAAATAAGAGCAAATATTGGTTGATTACTCGCATAAGTTTTGTGCCTCTATTGTACCAGCTTATCTTGCAGGAAGGTCCCCAATGTGTATTGATGGGCTTGCAGGTGGTTTGGTGTTTACCTTTCTTCATTAGTAGCGGGCAGAGTGCTTCCAGTATCATGAACACTAGCCTGTGGGGGTTAAGTCTTATGCAGGAACAGCTTGACTTCTTCTTGTTCAATGAGTTGTGTAGCTGTTGTCTTCGGCAATATGACCTTACCATCAGTTTGTGGAGAGCTGGATTGTTTGGGGGTTCCTGTGGGAGTCCTTTAGTTGACAAGTTGATTAGATCTAGCCCTTTCCTAGTATTGAAAGCTTCATTTGGTAATAAGAGATGTCCAGTTGGGGGCTCTATCCTCTTGTTATTTACAACTTTATTTAGCCCACACTCATTTATGTATGTATTTTAGGATGCTTCTACTGTATTAGGTTTCCAATACAACTCCTCAAATGGCCCTTAATTTTAGCTAGCTCTCCCCATATTCCCTCCCTTGGCACCTCTTCCCCACCCCCTCTTCCAGTCCCCCTCACCTTGTTCATTTACAATTATCTATTCTATTTCTCCTTCCTAGAATTATCCCTCCCTCCCACATAGTCCCTTGCTCTATACCTAAACTCCTTGGTTATATGATTTGTAGCTTTCTTATTAATGACTTCACAGCTAACATCTACCTATAAGCGAATATATATCATATTTGTCTTTCCGTGTCTGAAAATCCACTACTTAAACACACCTGCTGGTTTGCTATATGGTGAAAACAGTGTGAGTAAATTTATCAACTGTAACTTGAAATAAATTAATAACTTTAGCCACTGTAGAGTAAAAATCCTGCAATAGGCTTACTATCCTGATTTCAGATGCAGTTCATATGTTAGTACTGATGTCAGAATAATGCAATTTAAAGGTAATGAACTTTCATATCTGGAGTGGGCGAATGGCAGTTTTATGGAAGATTTAACCCTTTTGTTTGAAAGCACTCTAGAGATGCAGTTCTGCTCCTTAGTACTCACTAGGGTGAGCTGGATGGGAAGTAAGCAAAGTCTGCTGAGAGGGGCTATTACCTTGGCAGCTCCTGTTAATACACACAAGAAGGCAGCCTTGAGTAAAAGCACTTTCCACCTTTAAACTGATGTAAAGGCAAGATCATCTAGTTTCATTGTTTGAAGTGATACAGATGCTAAAAATGTAATTGGTTCAAATGGTGTTTCTGTAATTAATTTGGTAGGGAAATCATTATCATGTGTAATTACAAAATCTCGTTCTTTATTAGGAGAGGTCTTTCCTGCTGGTACAAATTTTAAAAGGCAAAATATAAGTCAGGATACTAGGAAGGTAGGAGTCACTCTCAGATTGCAAGATCAAGTAAACTAACCAACTCACTGATTTTCTTACAAGTTAAAACTCATAAGATGTATGCATTCCCTCCAAAAACTTTATATCCTAGCTGTCTCCTGAGAGGCTCTGACAGTACCCGACTAAAACAGAACTAGAGGCTCACAGCCATCCATTGAACTGAGTACAGGGTCCCCAATGAGGGAGCTAGAGAAAGGACCAAAGGAGCTGAAGGGTTTGCAGCCCCTTAGGATGAGCAACAATATGAAATAACTAGTACCCTCAGAGCTCCCAGGGACTAAACCACCAACCAAAGAGTACACATAGGGGGACTCATGGCTCCAGCTGCATATATAGCAGAGGATGGCCAAGTCGGTCATCAATGGGAGGAGAGGCCCTTGGTCCTGTGAAGGCTCTATGCCCCAGTGTAGGGAAATGCCAGGGCCAGTAAGCAGGAGAGAGTGGGTTGGAGAGTGGGAGGGAGGAGGAAACAGGGTTCATTTTTACCCCAGAGGGGAAACCGGGGAAGAAGATATCATTTGAAATGTAAATAAAGAAAATATCTAATAAAAAAAAAACCTCTATATCCATCCTGAGATTTTTAACCCTCAGATGTGTCCACACTGTGTATTCAAAGAATTAATCAACCGTAGTATGGGTTTTTCAATCATATACTGGTTGGATTTTTCTTGTTTGGTTTGGTTTGATTTTGGTTTTGGTTTGTAATTTGAGGAAATAGAGTTTGTTTTGGCTCACAGTTTGGCTCAGAGGTTGCAGTACAACATAGAGGGGAGACATGGCTGCAGGAGGCTGACACTGTGTCATTCAGTTAGGAAGCCAAAAAGAAGGAATGTAGCGTTTTACTCCCTCTTGTCTATTTATTCAGTCCAGCACCTTGGCCCATGGGATACTACCACCTGCATTAGGGTGATTCATCTACCCTCAGTTAAACTTCCCTGGAAATCCTTTCACTGATGCTGTGCGTAGGTTTGGCTCGTTGTTTGTTTGTTTTTCATCTTGAGTTATTCAACACTGGTTAAGTTGACAATGAAGAGTTGTCATCACAATTATTGATATCACGTACTTGCTCTTCTGCAGCACTTCTTCTGCACCTACCTTTTTTCCCTAGGTGTAGTATTTTCCCTAGGTGTCAACAACATTGTTGAATGTGGCAGTGCTTCCTTTTATAAAAGTCGGAATCATATGTATTGAGTACATTTCTTTACCACCTTTGTCCACTGGTAAACATTAGCATTAGCTATTTCAAATAATACAGTCATCAACATAAAGTGCAAGTATCTCTTCAAATCCTGCTTTCATTTGGGTAGCTGAATAGATGGAAATGGGATCAATGAATTACATGAGGAAATAGCTTATGCCTTAAAAACAATACATCACAGGAAAGCTGAGAATTTTGACTTCTTGTACCTCTGGGAAAACAGTAGAAAATGATATAAAGCTATTCTTATCCACTTCAAAGGTATTTCGAATTAACAGGCCACTATGCGAAGGGCTGCATATTAATTAAGAAGAGCTAAAAATGGTAAAGAAATGGATATCAAAGTGGTTCTAGCCTACGATAAAAAAAATAGTCCCCCAAATGGTTCCTTCTTTCATTCATGAGTGCCAATTATTACCAACTTGGTCCAATATAAAGTTCATACTTTAATTGAGAAGTAGATACATACACAAATAACTGTGGTAGATATTATAGCCAACAGTTTTTCAGTGCAATCGGAATGTAGAACAGGAGATGCACTGTTTGATGAATAAGGGTGTCAATAATAAATTTTAGTAACAGTACTTCCTTTTTCTGACACTGTCCTCTGTAGTTTGTTCTTCAGATAGAAACTGGAATTATCATTTTAAAAAGTCTAACTTTATCCTTTAATTTAAAAGTCTTCCATGGTTCCCCATTTATTTCCCCATTATTACCTTGAACTCCACACACAATCTTTAACTACTGAATTCACCTAACTGGGTCTCTATCTTGGCCTTTCCCCCACTCTTCTCTGGCTTACTCTATTCCAATTAAACTGGCCCCTTTATGTCCTATTCTTCTGGAATATGCCAGGCATCATTCCTTCCTTGGGGCCTTTTGTACCTCCTAAGAATATTATACCTGTAACATACTTCTCTTTAAAATCATCATTACTAGCTGGACAAGGTGGCATACATTTGCAATCTAAGTATTCAAGTGACTGAGACAGGAGGATTGTGAATTTGAAGCTATGTTAGATTATTTAATGAGTTTCATCTAATGAGAGCTCCTGTCTTTTTTTTTTTTTAAATTCTTCTTTCATTTTATTGAAGTTAGTGAGCAATATTCTAAGAGGTCTTCCATGCCTATTTTATATGAAACAATGCTACCATCACTTTCTCATTTCCTTGCTTTGGTCTCCTTTGCGATGCTATTTAGTTGATTTAGTTTATTTTAGGTACTTGGTTGTGTATTTCCTCCATCCAAATACTGACTTCATGATGATGACGAATGTTACATGTCCTGCGCAATGCTGAATACCCCTAGGACGCTTCCTGCCACACAATGACCAATAAATACTTGATTTATGAATAAAGGAAGGAAGCAGGATCATTTCCTGACAGAAAACTAAGGTTAACAGGGGGTGTTTTCTGTTTTTAAACAAGATAGGCATGTGTT
>JADRCD010037367.1:0-26495 GCA_019843815.1 Montemys delectorum | reverse complement strand
ATTAATAGTCTCCCAACCAAAAAAAGCCCAGGACCAGATGGTTTTTAGTGCAGAGTTTTATCAAACCTTCAGAGAAGACCTAATACCAATACTCCTCAAATTATTCAACAAAATAGAAACTGAAGGTACTTTACCAAATTCATTCTTTGAAGCCACAATTACTCTTATACGTAAATCACACAAAGACCTAACAAAGAAAGAAAATTTCAGACCAATTTCCCTTATGAATATCGATGCAAAAATACTCAACAAAATTCTTGCAAACCAAATCAAAGAACACATTAAAAAGATCATTCACCATGATCAAGTAGGCTTCATCCCAGGGATGCAGGGATGGTTCAATATACGGAAATCCATCAAGGTAATTCACTACATAAACAAACTCAAAGAAAAAAACCATATGATCATCTCACTAGATGCTGAGAAAGCATTTGACAAAATCCAGCATCTCTTCATGATAAAAGTCTTGGAAAGATCAGGAACTCAAGGTCCATACTTGAACATAGTAAAAGCAATATACAGGAAACCAGTAGCCAACATCAAACTACATGGAGAGAAACTAGAAGCAATCCCACTAAAATCAGGGACTAGACAAGGCTGCCGACTCTCTCCCTACCTATTCAATATTGTACTTGAAGTTCTAGCCAGAGCAATTAGCCAACAAAAGAAGATCAAAAGGATACGAATTAGAAAGGAAGAAATCAAATTATCACTATTTGCTGATGATATGATAGTATACTTAAGTGACCCCAAAAATTCCACCAGAGAGCTCCTAAACCTGATAAACAACTTCAGCAAAGTAGCTGGATATAAAATTAACTCAAGCAAATCAGAAGCCTTCCTCTACACAAAGGATAAACAGGCAGAGAAAGAAATTAGGGAAACAACACCCTTCACAATAGTTACAAATAATATAAAATACCTTGGTGTAACTCTAACTAAGCAAGTAAAAGATCTGTTTGACAAGAACTTCAAGTCTCTGAAGAAGGAAATCGAAGAAGATCTCAGAAGATGGAAAGATCTCCTATGCTCATGGATTGGCAGAATTAGTATAATAAAAATGGCCATTTTACCAAAGGCAATCTACAGATTCAATGCAATCCCCATCAAAATTCCAACTCAATTCTTCACAGACTTAGAAAGAGCAATTTGCAAATGCATCTGGAATAACAAAAAACCCAGGATAGCCAAAATTATTCTCAACAATAAAGGAACCTCTAGTGGAATCACAATCCCCGACCTTAAGCTGTATTACAGAGCAATTGTGATAAAAACTGCATGGTATAGGTACAGTGACAGGCAGGTAGATCAATGGAACAGAATTGAAGACCCAGAAATGAAGACCCATGCACCTATGATCACTTGATCTTTGACAAAGGAGCTAAAACCATACAGTGGAAAAAAGACAGCATTTTCAACAAATGGTACTGGCTGAAGTGGTGGTTAGCATGTAGAAAAATGCAAATCGATCCATTGCTTTCTCTTTGTACAAAGCTCAAGTCCAAGTGGATCAGGGACCTCCACATCAAACCAGATACATTGAAACTAATAGAAAATAAAGTGGGGAAGAACCTAGATCAAATAGGCACAGGGGAAAATTTCCTGAAGAGAATGCCAATAGCTTCTGCTCTAAGATCAAGAATTGACAAATAGTACCTCATAAAGTTGCAAAGCTTCTGTAAGGCAAAAGACACTGTCAATAGGACAAAACAGCAAACAACAAATTGGGAAAAGATCTTTACCAACCCTATATCTGAGGGAGGGCTAATATCCAATGTATATAAAGAACTCAAGAAGTTAGACTCCAGAGAACCAAATAACCCTATTAAAAATGGGGTACAGAGCTAAACAAAGAATTCTCAACCAAATAGCTGAGAAGCACCTTAGCATCCTTAGTCATCAGGGAAATGCAAATCAAAACAACTCTGAGATTCCACCTCACACCAGTCAGATTGGCTAGGGTAAAAGATTCAGGTGACAGCAGATGCTGGAGAGCTTGTGGAGAAAGAGGAACACTCCTTCATTGCTGGTGGGATTGCAAACTGGTACAATCATTCTGTAAATCAGTGTGGTGGTTCCTCCGGAAATTGGACATAGTTCTACCAGAGGACCCAGCTATACCACTCTTAGGCATATACCCAGAAGATGCTCCAACATGTAATAAGGACACATGCTCCACCATGTTCATAGCAGCATTATTTATAATAGCCAGAAACTGGAAACAACCCAGATGTCCCTCAACAGAGGAATGGATACAGAAAATGTGGTACATCTACACAATGGAGTACTACTCAGCTATTAAAAACAATGAATTTATGAAATTCTTATGGAAATGGATGGATCTGGACAGTATCATCCTGAGTGAGGTAACCCAATCACAAAAGAACACATATGGTATGCATTCTCTGATAAGTGGTTATTAGCCCAGAAGTTTGGAATACAGGAAGAACAACCCACAAACCACAAGAGACTTAAGAAGAAGGAAGACCAAAATGTGGACATTTCATTCCTTCTTAAAAGGGGGAACCAAATACCCATGGAAGGAGTGGCAGAGATTAACTATGGAACAGAGACTGAAGGAAGGACAAGCCAGCCTAAATATAGCTATCTCCTGAGATGCTCTGACAATACCTGACTAATACAGAGGTAGAGGCTCACAGCCATTCATTGAACTGAGTACACGGTCCCCAGTAATGGAGTTAGAGAAAGGATCTATGGAGCTGAAGGGTTGCAGCCCCTTAGGACGAACAACAATATGAACTAACTAGTACCCTCAGAGGTCCCAGGGACCCAACCACCAACCACTGACTAAACATGGTGGGACTGAATGTTCTGGCAGCATATAGTAGAGGATTGCAAATTTGATCATCAATAGGAGAAAAGGTCCTCGGCCTTGTGAAGGTTTTGTGCCCCAGTGTAGGGGAATGCCAGGGCCAATAATTGGGAGAGGGTGGGGTGACAGGCATGGTGAAGGGGGAGGCAACAGGGGTTTGTTCTTGTTGGTTTTGTTTGTTTGTTTGTTTGTTTGTTTGTTTTTTGGAGGAGAAAGTGGGAAGAAGAGAAGTTTACATGTAAATAAAGAAAATATCTAATAAAAAATAGTGAAGATAAAAAAAATAAATAAATTAAAAAAATTAAATCTTCATGCGTCCAACACAATTAAGCAATTCTCATATGGCTAAAGCACAGGAGTAACTTGTATTTTATAACTAGAAGATTTCAATTCATGGTAAATCTCATTGTATCTTTCAATCTCCTCAAAGAGAGACCTTTCTGTTTGGGTAAGTAAGCCAGGAGCACAACATCGGTTTCTCATGCACAGCCCTCAAACACATGTGGTCCTCCCAGATCCCTGCAACATTCGGAAGGGGCACTTGTGTGGTGCATAGGAGGGCATTTCAGGGTCATAACAAAGGAGTTCTAGGTGGGAGATAGGAGGTGAAGTGGCCAGTGTTTATCTACCTGCCTTCCTCTTTGCCCTTGGTTTGGGTGTCTTGCTATCCTGTAGATCTGATAAGAATAGTTTGGTTACTGTTCACTGAAGAGCAGAAAACAATTAACACTAGACTCGAGTCAAACTAAAAGCTAATTCCATTCTATGATATTTGTGCCAGTATAAGAAAAGAAAAGAAAAGAAAAGAAAAGAAAAGAAAAGAAAAGAAAAGAAAAGAAAAGAAAAGAGAGAGGGGAGGGAGGGAGGGAGGGAAGGAGGGAGGAAGGAAGGAAGGAAGGAAGGAAGGAAGGAAGGAAGGAAGGAAGGAAGGAAGGAAGGAAGGGAGAGAGAGAGAGAGAGAGAGAGAGAGAGAGAGAGAGAGAGAGAGAAAGAAAGAAAGAAGGAAAACAAAACAGAACAACATAGTACCTAGGAAATTTCAAGACACTTTTTTAAAAAAAGAATTATTTTTTCACCTTGTTTCTGAAATCTGATTTTAAAATCTACTGCCAAGTTTGTAACCAAGTAGCTAGTCTCAGAATAGAAAGTAGTTTGAGTCCATTCGGTGTTCAAATCAATTTTAGGTTGGCACAGCCCGGATAACTCACTGGGATATTTCCAGTTGATCACAAAGCAACTGCAATCACTTGACCTGACATTAATTAAGACAATGTTGTGAGGAGCAATTTAGTTTCCTAGTTCCAAGACCAAAATTCTTTGAGATTTAATCTTCTGGTATGAAGTACTTCTAAGTATTTTCAGCAACTCCATGTGGAATTCTTAAAATGCAGAACTAATGTTATTTGAATAACATCTATGAACGAAGGCTAGGAACTAGGCAGGCATTCATCCTGAGATAAGCAACAGGAAATCTAAGTTCCTGTATTAGCCGCACACTTGTTATGCGTGAGCTAAACCCTCTCACTTGTATCTATGCAGGAACTATAATGTAAAAGAAAAAAACAACTGTACTGGAACCTGTTTAAATGAGCACAATAGTAGTTACCAGGGAAAAATGATTTTGATTGTATCATTAAATTTAAAATGTTCACTTTAGACATTGAACACAACCCTCAAGTGGGCCTTTTATCACAAGCTTAATGGGAGGAGTATATAAAAGAAAAAGATGCAAGCTAATGTTTTTAGGTTCTGTAGCTCTCTTTGCTGTGTGATTAGAGTACTGAAAATACACACGCAGAGGAGGGAAAACAGTATTCCATTCCTCAAAACAGTCACAAATATGATGCGTACAGGTCAATTAAAATGGAGACAGGGAAAAATCCATTGAGCTCATGAAGAGGTAGGTTCACTTCAATGAATTCTATTGAACACTTTAAAAACTAATGTGAAAGCACACAAAGGTAAGAGTGTGTGTGTGTGTGTGTGTGTGTGTGTGTGTGTGTGTGTGTGTGTATGTGTGTGTGTGTGTGTGTGTGTGTGTGTATTGCTCGGCTTTGTGAACTTCATTGTTCATCAGATTCTAGGAAGATTCAACACTTGGCAAAGACAGAAGCTAAAACCTAGGTAACCTGGAAAGGCCTGTTGCTCTGAATTCCACAGCTGGAGCTGAAACATGCACTCGGGTTCGGTGTGACTGTATGGATTGACAAAATTGCCTCTTGTTGTATTATTCTGAGTATATCCTAAGGGAGTCACATACTCAATGGTTAAGGCTGACCATTTTGCAGAGTGGTCCTTAGCCTTCACTGTAATATTTCTGTGTTGTCCTGGCCACCCCTTTGACAATCAGATGCTAGCCACAGAAATGTCTACCTGCTTCTCAGTTTTGCATTTTTTTAAAATTTTTATGTGTAGAGTGTTCACTTGCTTGTATGTGTATGTTCCAGAGGTATGTTGGGTGCCCATGAAGTCTGGAGGAAGACCCTGGATCCCCTGGAACTGGAGTTACAACCACTTATGACTCACACTTTGGGTGCTGAGAAGCAAACCAGGTCCTCCGAAAGACCATCCAGTGCTCTTAGGCTCTGAGCCATCTCTTCAGTCCCTCGTTTTTTGCAAATGACAGTTTCCATTTCTTATGACAATGATCCCCCTCCTTAATTATTTTTATTCAATTTTGATTTTTGCTGAGCTGCTCTACTAATCAAGCTACAGACCCAGCCCCACCTTAGCTATTCAATAAATTTATTATTTTTGAAAAACATAAATAAATATGCCAGTGAATTGGAACTGCAATCTGTGGTGGTACACTCCCGTAAAACATGTAAGTGAGTAGACTGAGCTGTGAAAATAATATGAGATATATGTAAAAGTAACAGACATCAGCTGTGCATATATTCAAAGTTTTGGGAAAATGGCTCTTGTAGGACTTTGGCTGTATGAGTTTCCTTTAGATGTAGAATAATTCTGTTAACATTTCAAGGAATAGCATTCAACAACCAAGTTGCTCTTATAAGGTAACTATATACTATAAATTCCATGGTAGAGCTAAATACTGATCAGGAATATTGTCAGGCATCCTAGGCTTTGCTCTCTATTCTTTGAGACAGCCTGTGACTTCCACAGCCTAACATAGGGTGGCTGACATGGTCGTGTGTCTGGTCCAACCTCAATCTTAAGAAGCCTTGAACAACAAATCCCAAGAAGCAAGCAAGCAAGCCTGAAAAATCTTTATGGATCAAGATCAACAAAGAGTCTCACTGTAGATCCAGGTGGTAAGTATATAGGCTTTGGCATTTATATGGTCTCTGTTACAACCACTAAGCCTGAGCCGAACACATACACGAAGGTACCCTAATAAAATTTTATTTTTAAAAGGGTTAATAAGAAGTCTTAGCAGATAAAGTGCCTCCTGCTAAGCCTGATGATCTTAGTTCAATCCCTGGGAGCCATATGGCACACAGAGAGAAGTGACCCCTGAAAATAGTCCTCTGACTTACATGCACACGTGGGTGCACACACACATGCACATACACACATACACACACACATACATAAACAAATACTTTTTTTAAAGCAGCAGACTGTTGAATGGGCTCAGTTTAGAACAGATGAAATTTACAGAGAGCTGTAGAACTGACTGAGTCCCACCACATGGGCGACCTAAAAGACCAAACCGAAAGAAATCATTTCAAGCCTCTTGGTAATTTGCTTTGCTTCAAGTCAGAAGAGATGAATGATACAGTACATTCCAGTCCTCACTACCAACTTAGGTGCCCATTTTTCCAGGTACTGTGATATTCCTGGGGGTGCAGAACAGTTCCCCTTGTCCAAGAAATTACCTGACCTTGGAGAATACCGTCTCTTGAGAAGCTGGTCCATGGTTCCATGCATCCTAATGAGATCAACTCTGTGGTAGAACTAAGTTCACAGGGTCCCTGCAGAAGCCAGTTTCCTTCTGAAATCTGTCTTACCTTCGTGACTTTCTCCCTCAAGCCTACATCTCACCCTCGCTTTCCATCACATGTCCTCTGTAAGAAACCTTCTGTACAGAGTCCATGGGCTCCAGGAAACCTACAACAACTTCTAAGATTTCTTCTGTTGTTCATTGTAATCAAGAAACAGCTTAGGATAAAAATTCAAAATGAAAATGTATAGGGCCATATAATAAGCCAACCACATTATGTGGAACTGACCATAAACTTGGGCAAGAAGGATATAGAAGTATTTGCTACAAGACTAAAGGCAACTAAAAATAGACTTTCTTGAAACAAAAATTTAAATAGTAATAACTTGACTCCACTTACCAGTTTGCCAAAGTTAGTGAATCCAACTACATTTGGACATATATTATTTATTTAGAATGTATGGTGAATATATGAATTTATTGTTAGCAACCTATCCCATTGTTCCAGACCCATGGTATTAGATAATATTTATTCTAAAACATATTTCTATTCTCATTTCTCCAGTCACTGAAAGGACAAAGCTGAATCACCATATCACATGAAAATTTAGACTACTAGTGAATCCAGGCACAGAAATCACATTTAAATCGCCAGGTGAATAACAATCTATAAACACACTGGACATATGATTGTTATCATTCAGTCAGCACTTTGAGTATTTTGAATTAAAAAAAGCTAAACTAGGGGAAGAGATTGTTGCCATCGGTGGGTTCCCTGCCCACAGGGCTATGGGAGGCTGGCTGAAAGAGGTCTGAAGGAAATCCAAAGAAAAGGTAACTGCAACAGCAGGGTTTCCATTTCAAGAGAAGGAAAATAAGGACCTGTCAGAGGGGAAAAATACTAATCACTAGCAGAAAGAAGTATGTGGCAGGAATCCCTAACAGCTAAGAAAGGAAAAGAAGGAAAGCCCAAATCTAGAGGCTGCAAGGGAAACAGGCAATGGACAGTATGCTTATTGCAACTGATAAAGAGGCTGTCTAAATGTTGCCCTACACCCAACTATTATAGCACTCAGAAAAAAAAGGTAGAAAAAAGTCAAAGAATTAGGCACTGTTAAACATTTCTAATTCTTAAAATCCTGAAAAATGATTCAAGTATTGATATTTGTTTTCCCATGGCCTTCATCTCAGCTATTAGAATTTTTTTCCTTAGTGATAATTAATGTCCAAACTAAAATGTCTGTGTCACACATTAGTAGGTAATAGCAGGAGACAGAGCATCTCGTGATGACGGGCTTCCTTTAAAACCATTCAGAACATCTGTATCTGTATGATAATAAACTTCCTTTAAAACCATTCAAAACATCTGTATCTGTTTCTCCTCTGTAAATGAGATCAGGCTGTATTTTGATATTCAATAATTCTTGGGGGGAAACTGTATTTTCCTCCTGAATGAATACTAACAGGGGAAAAACATTCTAAATGGCATTTTAAAGTCAAATTGCTGTATGTAACCCTTGGAATACAAGTTAAAAAGCAGTCGTTTCTGCATTGCCTCAAATCATAAACTGAAAGAACTCAAAGAAGCTAATTTGGTACATCTGGAAAGATCTCTAAAGATGCATGTTAATCTAATGACTGTTTAGTATAGGAAATTATAGTTTAAATAATGTATACGGGTGTGGATATTCATCAAGGGTTTATACCAATAGAAAGCGAGTTATTTTAAGATTAAGAACTAAAAATACTGGCACTTTATTCCCAGAAACTATCAGTCAATGGCAACGCATAATTAATGCACATATGACTTCCTCTTGGAGCTTATGCAAATCAGAAGATACTGAGTCTGATACACATTCTTGGTTCACTATATGAAGATGTTGTCAGGGAATGAAAAAATGCACAGTATTTTTACAGAAAATATGTTTTACACAATATTTACACAGAATCAGTTAGATGTCTTTTAAAACCAGCAGTAAGGTGGTGGGAAGAGTTTTCTAGACAAACTAGAGTTAGTCATAATCAAGAAGGACAGTAAGAGAAAATGGCTGCAGACAATTAGGAAGCAATGTCCCAGAGGAGACAGAGGCCAAAACCTTGGAGCATGTGGAAGGAAATTATCATGAAAAATGCAGAGAAGCAACTGATCCTTGGACACAGGAGGGGATAATGTAGTTACCCACTGGTTCTCAAGATGTTTGCTGTCTTAAAGGCGCTCCTCTGATGGTCTTAGCCAATCTTTCCCACCATCATTGTGTGGACATGCTCCTTGGCCTCAGGTCATTCAAAACCCTCTCTCTGTGCCCCATGTTCTGTTTTCACTTGATACCATTGCCTAGTGGCCACCACTCCATGGAACTAATTTGGTTGTAAAATTGATATCTGACCAGAATTCCTAAAATTACCATACATATTGTAATGAAATATTTAAGCATTTCTTTCCCTTATGTATCCATCCTAACTTTCATGGTTGTAGCTATACAATCATAATTAAAATTTTGAATGGGCTAATAAAAACATGACATAATGTTTGATTGTGGCATAACACATACATGTCCTATACCTTTAGTCTTCAACATGAAATACTTGCATGTCAATTTCTTATTTGACACCAATATATTATAACATGCATAATTATTTTTGGTACTATATATTTTATGAATATAGATAATTTTTTGTAGATCCTATTAGCATGTTATTTTATTAATTATCATTGTAAATATGTATGTGACAGGGAAGTTACAGCATGCACATGAAGGTTACTGACAGGAACGGACTCTCTTCTCCCATCCTATGGATCTGAGGGATTGAACTCAGATGATCATTGGCAGAACTAAGTCAACTCAGCATGTCACTATCAAAACTAGATACTTTATAAATAGCTTCTGCCTAAGTATCTTGCTCATGACTACTGAAATTTTGGTTAAATATACGATAACTGTTCCCTATGATTTTGTTGTGTTGCTGAACATTATCCTCTTTATCTTTCTGTTAAAAGGATAGACTAGGGCTGGAGAGATGGCTCAGCAGTTAAGAGCACTCACGGCTCTTCCACAGGTCCTGAGTTCAATTCCCAGCAACCACATTGTGGTTCACAACCATCTGTATCGGGATTCAATGCCCTTTCCTGGTGTGTCTGAAGACTAAATAAATAAATAAATAAATAAATAAATAAATAAATAAAAAGAATATAGACTGCTTTTCTAACTAACAAGATCAATCATTGTTTTCATTTAGGAGTCTTCTCTGGAACATCAAATATTTAGAAGCAAATGTTAAGAGCTTATTTTGGTTCTATGAATTGTTTACTGTTTAATATAGACTCCTTTGCCAAAACTTAGCCAAAATATACACTCTTATTGAATTAAAGTTTCAACAGCATCTACAGACTTTCCTTACACCTCAAGTGGTCACTTATCAATGGAATAATAGGGAAAAAGGTTAGTAGTCCATGAAGTCTCACTTTTCTCAAAAGTTTATGCTTCAACATCAGTATTTTCCAATGAACAGAATATGTTTTAATTAGATATTGTTATCTTTATAATTTTAATAACAATTTAAAAACAGAAAATGAAGTCCTTGCCTGATAAAACAAAGGTCATTGAATTTTCTTGATATCATTGAGTAGTCTTATTTGATATTTTAATGAGAGTTAAACCTCATGTCAAGTGTTAAAATAAACCACAAATGAGCTGCAAATAATTCATTTGACATAATGTGGGACTACACTTTAAAATTATACCAATGCAGACTAACATCTTAATCTGAATCATGTGGCATGTTTGAAATGAAAAGAATATTGTTTCTTATGAATTTATAATATAACATATATGCGTGTGGCACAACAAATGCCATAAATTACATCCCACTATTTTCACACAAGCTTTATTAATGATTTAATCACTAAATACTGAATACCTATATTAATAAGACAGCACCATGGGGAAAAAATTGATAAGTGAGGTAATTAACATTCTAACCAGATAAAATATGCCTTTAAATGAGGCTCATTGCTTTTGACTCTTTCTGATGAAAAGAGACAATTAACATTGTATGTTTACATAGATGTATACAAGAATGCATTATAGATTTTGTCTTCAGGTTCATATGATTTTCCAAAAATAATTGTGCTAGCTATTAGATATGTGGTAGGTATAAGTTGCTTTTCAAGCCTTACTTTTCCATATCTATATCTATATCTATAGATAGATAGATAGATAGATAGATAGATAGATAGATAGACATGAAGATATGTATTTATCTCATATATATGAAGATAAAATAATAATGCACATTTTGAGGTACTGTATGATGAACACACACACACAGAGACAAACACACACATGCACACTATATAACCCAATACCCAACACATCTTAAATGTTCTTCCAGAGATGATTATTGCTGCAATTCAGGGAGGATCGTGCAGAGAGATACTGTTCATTTTTACTGCTTTCCAAGAAGTAACCAGTTCAAATTTGGTTATTTAATCAATATAAGTTTATCATCTCACAGCTCATTATTGGATCATTAGTCCAAAACAGATTTTACCAGGTTCAAACCAAGAGAGCCACATTACTTTCTTTAAGCTCTCGATTAAGACCTGTCTCATACTTTTTCTCTCCTTTCAGACGCCACCTGCATTTTTGGTGCATGGAACCTTTCATCTACCTTCAAAGGTTGTTGCGGGTTGTACTCACACATTACATCTCTCTGATTGCAGCCAGAAAATGTCCGATGCTTTTAAGGACTCATGTGACTAAACTGTATGAACAAAGATAATACTGGATAATCTTTCTTCATCCCAAGACCTATAGTCTTAATTGTATCAACGAAGTTCCTTTGGCCATGCAATCAAACATAGTCTCAGATTTCAAGGATTATACCATGCACATCCTTAAAATACTATTATCTTTGTACTAAAGGGGCTTTGGGGCTGAATAAAAGGTGCATATCTTACAGCACCACTGGCAGGAACTTATCTATATTAAAAAAAAAATAAACTATACATGTGCCTTATATAAGACTGTCCTGGCAACATAAAACTAAGCATAGAGACATTTCAAGACCTTCAGTTGTCCACAGGAAATCATGCTTGCAGCAAACTCTATTAAGTAGAGGCACTCATGCCTTTTTAACAACTATCCTAAAGAAGTACAATGAAAATATATTCATGTGGGAAATAAGTCTATTTACAGCTAGAATACTTGAACTTGCTGAAAATATGCTCAGATCACTAACCAGCTATTGTACATTGCTGGGTAAAGTACATTGTTGTCTTCTGAGCATGGTAGTCACTACGAACTTCATCAGAAGCAGCTGTGACTATTCATGCAAGAAATTAAATATTTAGCCTGCTGACATGCCATCATAGAAGAAAAGTGTGGGCAGGGTCATTAGACCCTTCCCTGTGATACCTCTCTCCCAGCTGGATAGAATTCAGCTCCAACTATATGCATTCTCATGATCCTGAGATGTCGCAGAATATATAAATTATAGAAGGTTAACTGAAGAATGGTACCCCATTTATACAGCTATTGGAAATCATCATCCATGCTGTGGTGAGAAATCTGGTGGTGTGGCTGTTTGGGGGTGCTTACATTTCCTGTAACTACCCCTCACAAATATGCTGTAAACCCAATCTTCTCACTGGTTTGCAAGGCTGAACTTTGGTACAACCATTCTTTGCCATGTGATTGGTGTCTTATCCAGGCTGAATAGAGTCTTATCTGCATCTCTCTGGGTAAAGTTCAGGTAATACTAGAATATTACACACTTACTTGAGGCTTTTCTCCTTAGTCATTAGGAGTTCTCTGTGAATGCCACAGTCTTAGCAAGATGATATGGCTGAAAAGCTTCATGTAGAGAAATTAAGTGATGGATCAAATGATCAACTTATATAATTTGGCTCTGTCACCATCTCATGTTTTTTTATGTAATGAACAGAGATGTTTAAATAATTCAAGTAAATTGGGTTACTTTCTTTAAAAAGTTTACCTTGTAAAGAAAATAATATGTGGATCATTTTAATAAGCAATTATATAGAATATACAATATGACCAAGTTTTAAATTTAAAAAAATTGTATACATCCTTTTAACAGATATTTTTGGCATGTGATGACTGTTACAGGGTTCTGAATCCTAAATTAGTCACTTAGGCTTAATACGATGAAAAGCAACTGCTCACTATACCAAGCAGGGCAAAGCTAGGATGGAGATAAAACTCCACGCCTAATACAAATCCCTCATTTAAGCAATAAAGGAAGTTGAATGTCTAAAGATTTAAATGTAATTGGCTCCTCCTTTGATACATAATTCACTTTCATATCCTCTTACTAGAATTCATTAGTAAGATTGAGTTTTTAAGATTAGGGAGGTCAGGGCACTCAGGAGAACACTGAACCCAATTATCCTCATGATTCAAGAGGAAAGGGCAGTGAAGAAGATGCCAAGGACATTCATATCACTAGAGTAACAGTCCTAGAAATAGAGGTTGCCTTGTCCAACACACCAAGCCTGCAGGAAAGCTTTGTTGAGCTTCAGCAAACCCCTGTGGATTTTCTAAGCTCAGGTTCAAAGGAGACTACGTGCCATAAAACACAAGACCCATGCTCCAGCTTCAGCTGGTTTGAATCCTAGCTTGTCTGCCTTCCACCTGGGAAAGCTTATGCTTGCCACATCCTCTAATTGCAATGCAGAGATAGCAGCACCTGCACTGAAGACTTATTACAATGGCTAAAGGAAATGACAGTGGAATAACCGAGCATTTGGGCTCATGTCTGAGGAAGAGCAAACAGTTGAGGAATGAGTATTATTGCAAATTAATTTTCAAATATCTTTTGAAGACTAATAATAAATGCGAACACATTTCCTTATAAATATAAATGTCATTGTTATGAATATTCATGTTCACTCAGCATTATATAAATTTTCCTCAACCCAAGTATTATAGAATATTACCCTCTGAGCGTATCTCCATCCTCTGCATCAGAGCAGCTATAACTACCTGTAATCAAGCCTCAAAACTGGATTTGTTGATAGCTGTTGGTCCCTAGTAGAAGGACTATGAGGAAGGCCATTGGACCCTAATGTGATCTCAGCCACTCCCCCTGTACCTCCCAACTAGCTGTAGGTAATTATTCCTTAAGTACATGTGGCCTCATGTCTTTGGGGGTGATGGAATGTATAAAGTGTGCAAGATTCACTAAGGAAAGCTCCAGCTTTGGGGGATTTTCATCCATGCTAAGGTAAGACTTCCATCAGTACGGACATTCTGGGCTCATCCATACTCCTGTAAGTAGCAGCTCAGTCAAGCTTCCCATAAGTATTCCTAGTAAACATCTGTCCCTAAGTTGGACTCTGGGGAAGTCACACTTTCTTTTGTCAATGCTGCTCTATAACGAAGGGGTAGACATTGGTTTACCTCTTCAGGGAAAGAGTTTGCATAACATAAGGGCAATGTATTCGGTGGTGGGGCTATTGGGAAATGACCAAGTGACAAGACTGAAGCCCTCAGGAGTGAAATTGGAAGAACACTGATAGACTCCCAGCCACAAAGATGTCACAAAGAAGCACCTGAGACCCTCAGAAGGCATGCTCTTCCTAGAAACTGAACTTTTACATATCTAAAATTTAGAAATTGAAATACGATTACAAAATTTTCCTCTTCCCTTTTCTCCCTCCAACCCTTCACAAGCATCCTCCTCTGTTCTTTCTTGAGTTCAATGGCATACTGTTCTAGAAACTGAGTTTGCCAGCTTGATCATGACCGTTACTGCCACCAGTCTATGAGAACTGGTCCTTGCTTAATGGTGTCCAGCTTGTGGGAGTTTCTTATGGAAGTTGTAAGGTTAAACAACTTAGTAATTTACATTTCTAAAACCATGGACCCAGCCCTTTGCCCTCGTAACTCTAGTGTTGGTTTTCCCACAATTCACAAAGTGAGAGCCAGGCTCTGGAAAGGTGCAGGTGGTTCAGAATCGTGTAGTAAATTGGGAATAGAAAAAGGATTCGAATTAAGTGACCACTGGATCTCTGCTAGCTGCTTTCCTTGTTAAATTATGCCACCTTGGCAGCTTAACAGTGCACTGGAAACATTTTCAAGGCAAGAATATTTATCTACATAACTCTTGGCACCATAAATATTTGTCTGGATTTATCCAGCTTCAGGCCAATTAACACCATAGGAAACCTGTGATTTAAAAGGCTGGGGTTTTTATTCATGCAATGTTAATATAATGGAAAACAATTCCGTATCTCAGGCAGGCATGGTTTTATAGGCACTAGCAGGTGGCAGAAAGCATAAACTGCACCTTTCTCGCCATTTTAAAGCAGCTAATATACATTGAAAGCATGTACATTTCTGTATCATTTAAATACAGAAAGTATTAGTGATATATAAGGCTCTGTAAAAAGTGTGAATCTGAAGCACTTTGTTTACATGGGGTAAAGTGCATATAAACTCTGGTAAACGGTAATGGAATCTATACATTCTGTCTACAGCAATGCAAGAACATTCTGTACAATTCCAAGCAACCCTTTAACCTGGTGAAAAATGAACACTGTACTAGAAGGATATGCAGAACATGAAAGAAAATAAAGGCAGGATTAGCTGAGCTCACTCCAGCTCACTCCCAAGCTAAACAGTGAGGAATAAGTCAAACAACACATTTCACAAAGGCTGCTACACCCAGCACACTCTTCTTCCAGACCTCTGCATACAGAATGGGTCGCCTTGATACCTATCCTTGTACCATAATTATCTGACGTCTTCCTTATCTGGACTGATAGTGTAACTTCATACTGAATTAGAAATATGATTAGCAAGTAACTATCCATCAAGTATGCATTTAGCACCAAATGTTATTCACAGTAATTAGTTAAGGAAGGTTTTTCTGCTTTGTAAAAACTTACAGTTAAAGAGAAGAGGAAAATAAAGGAGAAAGAGTCAATGGAGTTCAATAAAAGCTAAAATGTATGATATAAAAATGATTTAACCTAGTATGCACGGTGTTGTGGAAATAGTAGAAGAAAATGTAGTTAAATAATTCAAAGATGGTGATGCTGTGCAGAGAGCAGTGGCCTAGCTGGGCATGATGTATGCAGTTCGTAGCATCCAGAAACCCATTGCAATTGAGGAAACAGGATGAAAAGCTTTACTCTCCCTTCCACCGAACAAAACTGCCTCCTAGATATGTCCACATCTGTTCAATACTTGCCTCCTCTTTTCAGAGTCTGAATCCTTATCACCTGCAGTCTATTTCAGAAACTGGTCCCAACCCAACTGACCATTATGTTCTAATCAAGAGTGTCATATTGAGAGACACCTTCTACCTCATTTCTTGTGTTAAGGCACAAAGTGGTGATTGGGAGAGTGAGATGTAACAGGGCGGGGTTGGTTTGTGGTGTACAGAGTGGCAGCCTGAACATCATAGGTTTTATTCTTGAGACAACTGAGTCAATATATCACTGCCACCATTGTCTTGTTGTGCAGGCAAGGGAAAGAACATATCTATAAAGCTCCTGCTGAAGCGTCGTTAATAATGAGCATGCATAGATTCTGTTAATGTTTGACTAGCAAAAACTGTTTCGAGGAGAATGTATTGTAGAACACATTCTAAAACCAAACCTTAATGAGAAGACTTCTTTTCGAGTAAGCCAATATATGTGTGTTCTAAAAGCAAAAATATTGAAGAGTTAACAGCCTTTAAAAGTAAGAATGTCAAGAAATATACATTAAGTACTGTTGTCGTGAAAGTGTCTGTCCGCTTGGCCCATGTGATTAAATGTTTAAAGGTGAGAAGTCTCTCAGCATACCGACCTCTGTTGCTATCTTGGCAATATCGTTTTATGTCTCATTTTTACGAGACCTTGAACAAGTAACTTAAACTCTCTGAGACATTAAAAAAATGAGTATACAATCAGACACTAAGAGGTTTTTTTCGTGATACTTAAGTAACATTACATAGTTAAAGCGCTGCATCAATAGTGAGGGTTCAACAAAGTGTAGTTGCAGGAACTCGTACTTCAGAAAGGAGCCAAGGATAAAAATGGTCTTTGGCCTAGGAAGGGCTAATTTTAAAGCTTCATCTGGCTGTGGGAGGAAGCATCCATTAATAGCCTTATGACATATGCTGTCAAGGTGGTAGAATATGACGAACTAAAATTCACCCAGATGCGAACACCTCAAGTGCTACATAAAGTTTACCTGAATTTATAATGTGGAGCCAAAAGGGGGAAGTACACAGGTGCCTTAAACAGAACATCATGTGAATAGTGACAAACATCTGTGTCGTCTCTGGTTCTTACGGGGATAGTTTTCATATATTAAACATTAAATAGCAAAGGTATAAGGAATCAGGCCTTGAGTCTGACCAGTAAACTCAGAGTGGAAGTCCTCACACAAGCCTGTGTAGTCACCCGGAAGTAGAACTCTGGTAGGATTAGAAATATTAGAAGGTGTGGCCTTGTTGGAAAAGGAGTGTTACAGGGGGTAGGCTTTGAGCTTTATAAAGCCCATGGAAGGCCAGGCCAGGCCAGGTCTGTCTGTCTGTCTGTCTATCTATCTATCTATCTATCTATCTATCTATCTATCTATCTATCGCCCTGCTCCCTCTCCATCTCCTATTCCCTCTCTTTCCTCTTTCTTTTTCCCTACAGAGCAAGATATAGCTCTCAGCTATTGCCTGCCTGCAGGTTGTCATGCTCTCCTCCATGATAACAATAGACTAATCCTTTGAAACCCCCAGTATATGGTTTCTTTTGTAAGAGTTGCCTTCATCATAGTGTCATAGCAACAGTGACTAAGCCAGTATAGTTGTAGATAGGCATATGTAGCTCAAGCTGGGCCTCAAACTTTCTATGGTCCCCCTTCTCTTGCCTATTGACTGGAGGGAGTACAAGGATAGACTACCAAGCCAGGTTTAGGTGACATTTTTTCAGATCTTGTCAAGACAAACAATCATTCAAATAATAAGAACAAAAGGTCCTGTGCATTGAGAACATGTTGACCATATGATAAGGACTGGACATCTGTCTAAGGTCAATGGATACATGCAAGTGCCATGAAATTGCAATGCTGCAACCAGATTCATCTTACCTTTAAATATTCTACCATGATTGTTGACCCTACAAATTTTACATAATAAAATCCAATAAACTTTTTAAAAACCAGGATATAAACCAGGTGGTATTGACACATGCCTCACAGCACTTTTGGGGTAGAGCCAGGAGAAATCTCTGAGTTTGAGGCTAGCCTGGTCAATAGAGCAAGTTCCAGGACAGCCAGGGCTACACAGAGAAACTATGTCTTGGAAAAAAAAAAAAAGAAACCAGGATATATAAAATTATTGAAAGAAGAATTTACTTTGGGAGAAACAGGACATGGTAGAAAAAATATTGGTTTTATTTGAAAAGTTAACAACTGAAATTTCTAAAATTAGAAAATCAAAATGACTTCGATAGGAACATTAGAGAGAATAAAATTCACAATGAGGCATATTAAATGAACTGAAAAAGCAGTTTTAGAAAAATATCATGAATGTGTCTATAGTGGTTTGATTATGAGGTCTCTCAATAGGTAAGAGTGTTTGAACACGTGCTCCCCAGCTGGTAATGACGTTTGGGAAGGTTATGGAAACCTACTTACAACTTACTGTTTTTATGGTTTGTGTATGACTCCCACAGCTAGCCTCCACTTTTGCCAGTGTGTGAGTCTGCTGACACAACTTCCCATTGTGACAGACAAGCTAGAATAAACCCTTTCTCCCTTACATTGTTTTTCCAATTTTTTTTTAAATCCCAATCGCTGACCCCCTCCAGTCCTCCCCTGCCTGAGTTCCTCCCCCAGTCCTCCTCCCTTTATCCTTGTTGGGTAGGACCCCTGGGAATCCCCCAGCTCTGGCATATCAAGTCCTGCTGGGCCAGGCGCATCCTCTCCCCCTGAGCCAAACAAGGCAGCCCTGTCAGCAGGACTTTCAGTGAAGGGAATCAAGAGTACTGTGCAGTGATGTGCAGTACTGTTCTGAAATCAGCTTACGTTTAGATATTTTACCATGAACTGTTCTAGTGCGTGGCACACCAACCTACCCACGAAACTTTCACCCCAAAATCTGTCAGGGTATTTTACAGCATCAAGGAATCAACTAAGGCAGATCACAGAAAGACCGAATAAGGAAAAAGAAGATAACTTAAAGCTTAAAGGGACATATGATAGCTCAATAAATGGAAAAATCAGATGATCTCTGAACTATGAAAATATAAAGAACTCAGGAAAACTATTATCTCAATGAGCAGCTGAGAATGTTCCTAAATTGGGTGAGAAATCAAATAGCAATTCTTGAGATAAAAGTGATATAAAAATATAAGGATTGATAGGTTGGTAGGTAAATAGAAAAGATAGGCTAAAGGAAGATAAGTAATCAACAGATTAGATTATAAGTAATTGATAATTAAGAGGCAACATAGATAGTGGTACTATACAGAAGTAGACATTAGATAAGATACTTAAAGACAGTAAAGACAAAGGCAATGAACTATGAAGCTGGTAGTATAATTCTAAATAATAATAAATGACAAACTATCTTCAGAATTCCCAGAGAGAGAAGACTATTAGCCTAGATTTCTCCATTTCCCAGAAGGTGAATAGCCTTGTCAACTATTGAAAAGAATAAGCCATTTACTGCATCTTGAATGTGAGACAATATTGAAAGCAGGATATAGTTTCTCTGACTCCATGTTTTAACACATCCCATGGAGTAGTTAAACAATAAAGATCCAAACCAAGATTCCTTGCAACCAGGGGCTTAGCATTCAAGCATTGATCTTTTAGGATACGAATTTCAATAATATTCTTCCCAACCCCAAAGGCCTCTAAACAAACTAAAAACTACGTACATAGCTAGTCTAGAATTGATCCTAGTGGTAAAGACTGATGTTCAGTTATCCTCGGAATATCACATGACCCAAGCTGGCAGCAAATAGGGAGCATGGGTTTTTATGATACAGTTTTATTTGGTTTGAAAACTGTGCTGTAATAATGGATCTTGTTTTGCTTGTAGACCTGAAAGACTAGATTTCATACATCCTTTATATTATTGCAGCAAATGATAGAACAGCCAAATTTTGAGGGTTTGTTACACTCAAAATTTGGAAACCAAAAAAACTGGAAACCTAGCTGAGTGGATCTCATTACTAACTTTTCAGAAGATTTCTTTTGTGGTCACTACAAAAAGAATCATTTGTTCCAATTTGCTGAAATATCTCCATCCCTAGATGCATTTACTTCCATGCATACTATCTCTAGACAAGGAGTTGTTTACTATGGCTGTGCATGAGGGAATCCTCCAGTTTGAATACTGCTGAGCTGTAACATCTCATGGGCCTGCAAAAGCAGATGTCTTTCCTGTTGATGAGTCTCATTTCTTCATCTACAGCACTTCTTGTTTGAGCTGCAATTTTTCATATTACAACAGTAATTGCATAGCTTTACATTGCCCCCAAAACAAACTACTGTGTAAATCTCATTGCTGTGTGACTTTTCCTGGGGAGACTTGAACAAACATAAGTTCACCCTAGACAGGCACCACAGAGAAAAACATTACTTCACTAAAGTCTGGCTTAGTGGCATAGTTACCAAGATTACTTCTAAGAGCAAGGGTGAGATATTTGTTGCAGGGACACTTCAGTTGCATCCTCACAAGAGTGGCCCAGCCTGGGTGATGACATCCTGCAGGCAACTTGTTAGGAGAGTCTCCTCTTCCCTCACAATTGCACATTCTTTTTTAATCTTTGGTATGGAGCTTCTAAACCTTTCGATGTTTGGAAGTTTCTGAACCTGCTAAGTTTCATGAGCTTCCTGGACCTTCCAAGTTTTGTTTTCTGAGTTTCTCTTTCTAGGAAAGAATGTTTTAATGTGGAGGAGTTAAATTTCAAAACACTCACAATAAGGTCTTTCCAGACTATAGATGTATATGTGTTTTAAACACTCTCCATACATTAAGGAAGAAACTAATATTAATGATTTCAATGATTATAATTGAATATTTTTTTCAAAAAAAAAAAAAAGAATGGAGAGTTAGCATTGATTCTTTTATACAAGAATCTGTAAGAATTACCTAGCTATAGTCAACAAATATGCATTTAACATCTACATGTTACATGCACAACAAAATCTTCAGATAAAAAGACCAAATGAGTTTGGTTTTTAATTTTTTTTGTCTTATCTTTATAATCTATGCATTAGTTTTGTTACAACAAAGCTTCCATGCTACTATAACAAAAGATACCTGGCAGCAGTGACTTAAGGGAAGACACCTTTACTTTGATCTGGCTTTAGAAGATCTCCACCCACACTGGTAGGGAAGACACTGCAGGGAGCTCTGTTCATCACAGTGAGGGGTGTGGCCCATCAGTTCACATTATGGCAAATGACTGGAGGCAAAGAAGTTCAGAACTGCTGAATGGGCTACACCCATCTGCCCAGAGATGACCTCCTTCAGCCAGCTTGGCCTCACTTCCCAGCTTCCCACAACATTACCACCAACAGGGAAACAGGTGTTAAAAAAACCATGAACTTTCCTGAGGTTATTTAGAATTAAAATTAAAACAATCTAAAGTGATAAAGTGAGAAGTGTTTTGTCTAAACATTTATCACAGCAAGTAAATAATTTTAACAATTAAAAAGAATAGAAGCAAATTGGGCACTAAAATCCAGGATAAATTCACACCTTTGATTGAAACCATAAACAAATTCATAAAACAGCCAACAAGCATCACATTCAAGAGCACCTTCAGGCTATTAGCAGAATTGAAAGGCAGCCAAAGATTTATTTGCTTTCTGAAAAGTACTGAAATACTGGAACACTTACATGAAATAATGTGAGTTACCCTTGTGCATGAAGATTTGAATTTCATAAACAACCTTAAACACTAAGTTATTAAAGGACTCAAACCTAATTAGTAAATAATAGGGCTGAAGAAAGCCAGAAACTAAGAAGTCAAATACTGAGAGACAAAAGACTGTATTCTAGTCTAGCTGGATACACTGGGCAAGTGTGGGAAGAACTTAGGACTAAGTTGTGCAAATCATTGGCTCTGTAGCCATGATAGCAAGGGGTAAATACAGATGTTGTGTTTAAACCAGGAGTTATACAACCTTTCTAGGCATGTGTCCTCAATTCTTATTTTAGGATAGCAATCTATATGAGGAAACATAGCATTTTCTAGAGTCTGTAGTGTAATGAATCTAGACAAGTATCTGTAGTACATGCATCCACTGAGTCCTCACTGAAGGACAATTATAATTGAATACCCTTTTCAAAGAAGAATGGAGAGGTAACATTAATTCCTTTTTTTTTTTAAGATTTATTTATTATTATAAATGAGTACACTGTAGCTGTCTTCAGACCACCAGAAGAGGGAGACAGATTTCATTACAGGTGGTTGTGAGCCACCATGTGGTTGCTGGGATTTGAACTCATGACCTTCGGAAGAGCTGAAGAGCAGTCGGTGCTCTTACCCACTGAGCCATCTCTCCAGCCCACATTAATTCCTTTATGCAGCAAGAGTCTGTAGGAATTCTTATTGACTTCTTTATAAATATTGAACTCATCAAAGCTTCACGGGGATAAATATCCAACTCACTCCATGTCACAGAGTGAAAGCAAAGCACAACAAGGCTAACTGACTTGTCCAAGAAGGACAAGAAGAAGATGGTGAGACCAGTGCTGTGAGTGTGTACGCGTGCACATGCATGTACATGCTAGAATGCAGAATAAAGTGCAGCACTCCAATTGTTTTCAAGTGTACAATTCAGGGAAAGCATTCACAACCCTTATGATCATCACCATCCTCCATTGTTACTTTTAAGTTTTCATAAGTTTACCAGGAAAATAAATAGAAAAAGTTTCGAGAAAAGTAACTGTCAAATACCCTTCAGATGAAAGAAGTAAAACGTTGGGGGCTGTGGGGAGGTGGAAATGAGTTCGGTCTGTAAGGAGACCAGAATAATTGAAGCACATAATAGCTGGATGCTGAAGCTGGTGAGGAGGCTACTGGGTTTTCAACTACAAAATGGATGCTCAAATATCTAGATGTAAGAAATAAAACATTCAGCGTGAGTACTTGTAGCTCTGCGATTCCCAAAACCAAAAAAAGAGAGTAGAATGTTATACGAAAGAAACCATAAGATACGTTAAAGACAAAATCATAATCTAACAAAAAACCATCTATAAGGAGTAAAGGAAATAAAAATGGAATCTCTTAATCGTTTTGTAATACAGAAAAATCGATCAAATCAATGAAGGGCTGGATGGAGAGATAGAATATAACAAAAAAGGAACAGAGTTACAAGTGTTTTAGGGATTAAAATGTTGACCGCATACTCCAATAAATGGCACCACTGATGGAATCGGGGGGATTAAAAATTTAAAAAGAAAGGAGAAAAAAAAACAAAGAAAAAGTGCAATGGACCTTGTCAGGAAACTTGGTACAGCTGAGCAGGTTCAGAGACCCCAGTACCCAGGCACCTACCTGTGATGGATGGTAGGCAGCTCCTGCTCCCTACTAGATTCCTGGCCTAGAACATATGCCACACTCCTCACATAGGAAATAGGTCCTATGGTCACACAGTCCAAAACAGAGTTCTCCAAGCTAATTAAGGTACCTAGCGGCCCTGAGGATTTGGTCAATAAGACTCCCTTCCTAGACATTCCTCCTTGCAAAAGGTGTTTAGTCTCAGGTCCACCCTCGGAATATGGCGTGCATCCATTTTCCATGATGAGCAGTCAGTAAGTGGTACGGATAAGCATGGGCTGTCTCTTTACCATGGGAGGCATGGAGAAGACCTTCTACTACAGAGCTACAATCCTAAGCCTCCTGCAGAAGGACCCGCTGCCCTCCCTCCCAGACAACCATATCTAAGCTAAGGAATTTTGCATATGAGCTAAGCTGGAGTTTCCCACTCGTCAGGCCCTGGGCTCATGGTCGACCTCAGCCCACTGGCCTCCAACTCATTCCCAACTCCAGGTGACCCAGCAGCACCTGGATGTCCAGGAGTTTGGGGGTCTCTGTTTCTGGCCTTGTT
Source organism: Montemys delectorum (assembly GCA_019843815.1). Lineage (NCBI taxonomy): Eukaryota > Metazoa > Chordata > Mammalia > Rodentia > Muridae > Montemys > Montemys delectorum. The sequence continues at coordinate 2,671 of JADRCD010037367.1, read as the reverse complement.
GCAGGACCACGGAACACTGACAATTCTTTCCTGACTGTTCTATGAGGCACCCCCAGCAGAAACTGGATTCCTGGGAGTCAGCGGACCCCAGCTTCGGACACCCTCCCCCAACTTAGACCGTGTGTTCCCACTGCCTGAGCAGTGTCTCAGGGCTTTTTAAAACCCAGCACCCAAGAGTGGGTTGGGTAAACAGAGTCTAACCAACTCCCTCGGTTTGCCTTCCCAGTGGCATTTTTTTTGTCACCCCAACGCCTGGGCAGAACATGGACCCTCAATGAGATTCTCATAGAATAAATAAAATGTATTTTAAAATGAGGTTTAAAAAACAGTAAAAAGATGTTGACAATTTGCTAAAGGTGTCATCAACGTCAGGTCATTTGAAATGCAGAAAAATAACTAAATCATTAAAGAATGTAGATATAAAAACACACTTAAAAAGCTAGTAGGAGTGTAAGAATCACATAGCCTCTAAGGATGCATCAATAGAGACTTTTTCACTAGGAGAACACTGGCACAATCCTAACCCTGTACAGACTTTCCAGATGGAAGAGGTGGTCCTCCACACTTTTCACAGATCTCGGGAAACCACTGTGCCAGGCAAAAGATTAATTGCCCATCCGAAAATTAAGGACAACACTATTTAAATGAAGCCATCATATATATATATATATATATATATATATATATATATATATATATTAATACTCATTTGTATGAAATAAATAAATAACTTACAGACTTATAGGTGTCAATATAAACCATATTGGAAGATCGAAAGCTTGGACAAGGACATTCTTTCTGAAGTTTCACATGCAGCACGGACGACATCATGCTTTATTGTATGTTCACAATATATATATTATCAGCACTGGGCTTAAAATATTCCAGAAATGTATGTCTAAATTAATAATAGAGAATTACAAACATAATTCACAAATCTACCAGGAATTTTTAAGTTATGTTATTAAACAACTTGAGAAACTTCAATATAATTCATAAGAAATACAAGAAGGAAGTTAATTAAGAAAGTGGCAAAAAAGAAGAGCTGTCCTTGACCTGAGGAAAGACACCAAGAAGACAAACCATAGATAGATAGGACAGTCAGTGACTGATGTCAACTCATTCTCAGATGAAGTACCTTAATTATTAAAATACTCATGACCAGCCCTGCTATTGCAAAGCCAATAAAATAAAATACCATTGCTTCCCTGTGCCTGGCTTATTCCTTATGTAGGAAGCTTTGTAGATGAACTAAGGAATAAAACTTCTTACTTTTCTAAGTCTATGTATCTTTAGAACTTCAGAGTTTGAAAGATTTCTTAAAATACCAAAGGGTCAGACTAAAAACTACGTTGACAAACTTAGTCCTTAAAATTTCAAACTGCCACTCACTCAGAGATGGCAGAGGCAGTTGGATAGCTGTGAGTTTGAGGCCAGCCTGGTCTACAATGTGAGTTCCAGGACGGCCAAGGCTACACAGAGAGACCCTGTCTTAAAAAAAAAAAAAAAAAAAAAAAAAAAAGAATAGTATCTATATGTATAAAGAACTTGTAGGGGGCTGGAGAGATGACTTAGCAGTTAAGAAAGGTGAAGGCTCTTCCAGGAGTCCTGAGTTCAATTCTCAGCAACCATATGGTGGCTGGGGATTAGATGCTCTCTTCTGATGTGTCTAAAGGGAGTGAAAGTGTACTCACTTGTATGAAATAAATAAATAAATATAACTTATAGGTGTCAATATAAGCCATATTGGAATATGAAGCGGAAGTTCTTTCTGAAGTTTCACATGCAGCATGGACGACATTATGTTTTATTGTACGTTCCCAAGGTCACCGGGTCTTTCTTCACTTATTAAAAACTAGGTAAGATTTTATTCAAGTACTCACTGCAGGAAGTATAGAAATTCAAACCCTTTTCTAAAGACAGTATGTCCATGTTCTTGGGACTGGGGACAGAGCATCTTCCTACGTCCTCAGCACCTCTTCCACTGTGCCTCAAATTCATTACTGAGCCCTGTTCTGTGTGCTCTTCCTCCTTAGGGTTGTCACAGCAGGGTCTCCCCCACACCTAGAGAAAGTATCCTTCTTCTCAGGGGTGAGGAAATGGAGCCTCTGAGCTGAGCAGAGATTCCCACAGTCTGTCTCAACAGGGCAGTCCTTAGTCACATGCTAACTGGGAGGAGTTATTCTGAAGGGCATGCTAACCTCTAGCCATCAAAACAGCCACAATTTTCCATCTACCAGGCACTACACCACCTTCTCTGCTGCTTCCCTGCTGGTGGAAGCCCAACAATTTCTTCTAACTCCCAGCCACACCCTTCCCTCCCCCATCCCCCCAAGGGCTCATCCAATCACTAGCCTCAGTGCAAGCTCTTCAAACCACAGTTGATATAGAAATTATTGAGTCAGTATTTTCACCCTGTTGTATTTAAAAGAAACATGAGCGATTCCAGGATTTGAAGTAAGAAGTGATTCTCATAAAGACAATTCATATCTAAATGTTGTCTTCCATCTATGATTTTCAATCAATCTGCCCTATAAGTTACAAGATTTATTTTAAGTCACAATATATTTTGTGTATATTATATATAATGTATTTTCTATTGTTGAAATCTTCATTTTAGGAAACAGTGGTTACAATAGAATAAAAAAAAAATTTAGGTTGGTTTTTTTTT